>OZ022588.1:3808083-3843083 GCA_963669155.1 Arbacia lixula
CACCATACCCAAACCATACCATATACCACATTATATCATACCATACCTTACACCATGTACCATACCATACCACACAGTACCATACCACACTACACACCATACCAAACCATACCATATACCACATTATATCATACCATACCATACACCATGTACCATGCCATACCATACAGTACCATACCACACTACACACCATACCATATACCACATTATATCATACCATACCATACACCATGTACCATACCATACCACACAGTACCACACTACACACCATACCAAACCATACCATATACCACATTATATCATACCATACCATACACCATGTACCATGCCATACCATACAGTACCATACCACACTGCACACCATACCATACCATACCATACCATATATCACATTATATCATACAATATACAATACCACACAACACATACCATTTTTTTCAGTGCAATCCAGTGCAGCGGGACGCTATAAGAATAGAAGAATATAGGGTAGGGGAGGGGGTGCACTTGCACCCTCATAATGTCCCATGTGCTCATATTGGGGAAATGCCCATTTAGATCAGGGAGGTGTTACGAAGGAGTAGAAACTCGAGCATAATATATTCAAACATCTGTATGGGTTCTAAAGCGTGCTCATGAATGCCAAAAGCATTCCATAATCATGACAATGCTTTGATGTTCCATGTGCCGTGCCGACATTTAGCTGATGTCAACTTGAAAAGAAATTTCTTTAATTACCCATTTGTCTGTAGACGTTTTGTTTTTGACAAATTTGTTTGCAAACTTTAAGGAAGTTAACAGCAGATAATGACAGATCCTTTACTCTGCTTTTGTTTCGAAAAGTATTGAGGAATCATTAAAAATCGGACATATAAGCTATTTTTATTACTTACAAAATTGGCCAATTTCTTCACTTTCCGACAACTTGTGCATCTGGGGGATTCAACCACTCTCAAAATGATATATTAAGCTGTGTATTATCATTAACGGCGTTTGTGTGTGTTTGCGTGAAACAGAGATATTTCACTTGAAAAACTTATTTATTTGTGTTTGCTGATACCTGTTATGCTCATGGAAGTATTAACAGAACGGGACAAGCGAAATGAGACTGTAAATTTCTTTTGTCCTCTCCGAGAAGCCGTTGCCACACAATCATATTCATAATTGTTCAAACACCTGAACAGCACCTGTTGAGAACACATAACTTTTCAGCGGCTTGGCACATGGGTTCAAAGGAAGAAAGTTGCTTCATATCCTTCCATAACACATCCCTGTTTAGATTAACTCCCCCTCGAACATATAATGTACCTGCATATAATATTTTTATGCCCCAAAGTAAGAAATTACAATCACCATGACAAGCACAAATACCCCCCCCCCCCCCGTAATGCACTGGAAGTGCATAAAAAAGGACATCTTGAAAATCTCGACTCCCCCTCTCAAGGAAAGACCGTGTCTTTAAGATGTATGTTCCCCTCTCACACGAAGACGTGCCCAAACTCAATCACATAAACATACCCCCCCCCCCCCTAAAAAAAAAAAAAATAATAATAATAATAATAATAATAATAATAATAATAATAATGATGATAATAAATAAATAAATAAATGATTAAAAAATATGAATAAATAAATAAGTAAACAGATAAATTAATATATATATATACTAAAATAATAATAATGATAATAATAAAATAAAAAAAATAATAATAATAAAATAAAATAGCGATAATAATGATAATAATAACACAAACACCAATACAATATAAAGTAACGATATAAATATGATTAAAATGATAACAGATAATGAATAATAAATATATATCAAGAAAAAACACACCCCTTCACATGCACTTTATCTCTAATTCAGTGTCGCCAACCTTTCCATAGATAGGGAGGGGGGGGGGGAGGTGGGCAGGGGACTGTGTCGTCAACATAGCCCATAATCATGTAAAGGTAGACACATAATCACACACACACACACACACATACACACACACACACTAACATTAATCTATCTCAAAAGATAATCTTATTGATCGGCGAGTTGGTTTGATTTTGAACAACATAGTATAACTTAGAAGTCAACTACTAAGTTGAAGGAGTATCTCTAAGACAACGTAATAAGCAGAAATGAAAACCTGATATGTTTGATCATTCACTTAAATAAATCCGCCAAGCTTTCTTATAAATCATTAAGAAAAATCCGCCGAACTTTCTTCAGGCAATTTCTCAAAGCATATTGTTCATTCTATGCAAACGTGCTGAAGTATGAGGGTAGTGTTTCCCTTTAACTACCTCCAAGCCATGAAAATCATATTGAGTTTTTACACACTTTAAAGTTCTATGTGACTGAGAGGGTTGAACTACCTTCATGATAAAAACAAATTTGATATTAATAAATACTGTATACAAAATAGTAAAACTTTCGGAAACACCATGCGCGGTTGTATTCTTTCGGATAATTGATCCAATTATGATGTGAAGAAAGGAAAGGAAAGTGAAAAGTTTACCATTCTCAGTCACTATCCACCCTCTTCTTCTACTTCCCTTTCATCCCATTTATTTTCGGATTAAAACACCGAAAAATAAAGCTAAAAATAGTCTTGTGTCAGTGTTATAAAATATAAACAACACGTCTCCTCTTTTCACTTTTTCACTTTCCTTTCCTTTCTTTACCCCATAAGTGAGTCAATCCGAAAGAAAACAACCACATGGTGTTACCGAAAGTTGTACTATTTTCTAAATAGTATTTATTAGGACACTCTCACCATGGAAACATTCAAAGAACAATTAAATCTGATATTGTTCACCTCCTTTTACTGCAGGTACAGACGACAGCAGGACTAGCGTGCAGGCGAGCAGGCAGAGCGAGAGATCCATTGCCATGATTTTGCCTCAAGTACAAACAAAGCTTCCAAGCGCAAATGTCAACACAAAATAGTAGCCCATTTCAACGTGCAACATTATTTTCCCTCCATTTCTCTCTCTCTCTCTCTCTCTCTCTCTCTCTCTCTCTCTCTCTCTCTCTCTCTCTCTCTTACTCTCTCTCTCACTCTCTGTCTCTGTCTTTCTCCCTCCCTCTTTACCAATGTCTCTGCCCCCCCCTCTCTCTCTCTCTCTCTCTCTCTCTCTCTCTCTCTTACTCTCCCTCTCTTCATTTTTGCCGACCCCCCCCCCCTCCTCTCTCTCTCTCTCTCTCTCTCTCTCTCTCTCTCTCTCTCTCTCTCGCTCTCTTTCTCTTTTTCTCTCCCTTGCATGTGTTTAAACCCGACCAGGTAGGCGGAGCATAAGTGTACCAAAGAACATACAATGCGTGACGGTTAAAAGCGTGACTCTCGATGTGCAAAATGGCACTCTCTCCAAGAAAAGGAAAGTATGTAGAAGAACCACCAAAACAGGAACTCAAAGAACCCGAGCTTTCACACGAAACTTCCTTCCTCGTTTTGCGGTCACAGCTGAAATAACAACAAGCAGAGCTTATTTCTGTAACCAGTCCCGGATTCAGAATCATGTCATACGAGTAGTATTTTCCAAAGAATGATCAAATAAATCACCAAACAAACCGTTTAGGGAAATTCCGTACTTGTATAGACAGGTGGTGGATCTAGCCATTTATCCTCTTCGTTTCGTTGTTGTAATTTCAATTTAATCATTATCGAATTTGTTGCTTTTGTTGACTATGAAACGAAGCTGTTGAAACACCAAACATTATCAAGTATGCATATACTTTGTATCCGACTAAAAGGTTGGGCTACGAAATCTTCTCGAAATCAAATGTTTTTTTCTAAAAGTCCTACATAGTATAACGATAATGACAATGTCATTTAGGTATGAGTGATATATTATGATATGATATAATGATGTGAATGAAATATTGTTTTCCCATCAAGGAGTTTCCGCTTAATGGATTCGATTATGTGGTCTTAAGTCTTTGGGCACATGATATTTCAACCAGCAGTCAATAATTATAGTTCAAAGTTGAAGTCAGTGGTATTGTTACAATTTTTGTTGACACTTTGAAAAAATAAGTAAAAATCAGTTAAAACTCATATCAAACTGAACTTGACGCATCATAAAGTCAAGGGATGTCAAATTTCTCAGAGACAGGTTTTGTGAAATTTCATCGATTGCTTTTATTGTAATAATCTTAGGAATATTTAATGAGATTTTCACTATATTAGACAAATTTGTGTGTATGAGATAACACAACAATGATAATCCTCTAGCGACTGCCGTCACAGTGTCTACAAAATGTATGGTGGTTCTGGTAGAAAAGAAATTGCGGCTTAGCATGTGTGATGCACCGTTTGTTGTCTTCTGAGTAAATATTCCAAGGATTATTACCAAAAAAAAGTAATATCGTAAATGAAATGTCCCAAAACCTTTCTGTAAAAAAAAATTGACATCCCTTGACTTTATGATGTTACAATTTCAGCTTGATGTGAGTTGAAACTGACTTATATAATAATTTGTCAAAAGCTTCAAAAGTTTTTTTTTATCACCTAGTTTATCTGCCTACGTGTTAGGAAAGAGTGGAATCTCGAACATAACTTATTCAACTAATCATGACTTGATGTCCCATGTTCAGCGCCTATATTCAGCGGATGTCAACTTGGAAAGAATATATTTTGTAATTGTTCATTTTGTTTCCAGAAGTTTTGATTTTTATCCCCGTTTTTTGGTGTACTTTCAAATCTCAAGGAAGTTAAAGAAGTACTGTAAAATATCCTATACGCTGTTTTTTTTTTTGTTTACACCATTTGAGATATTTGTATCTATTACTTAGACAAATGACTTATTTCTTCACTTTCCGACCTTTTGCTAATTTATGGAGTTCAATCATTGTCAAAATGATATTTAAAGCTGTGTATTATTTTGATAGTGTTTGCGTGCATCTCAGATATTTTACTTGATTTACCTTTTTTTTGTTTGATTTTTTTTTTTTTTGCTCATGTCTGTTATGCTCACGGAAGTATTGATGTCATTAACAAAACTGGAAAAGCGGAATGAGACTCTTCATATCTTTTGTCCTCTCTAAGAAGCTGTTGTCACACAATCACGTTAGTTATTGGTAAATTAATTGAAAAGCACATGTTGAATTAGACATAACTGTTTGGTTGTGTCGAGCATGCGTTCAAAGAAAGATGGTTGATTCAATGATTATACTTCCATAACTTGATGTGTTCTTGCTTCTGTAACGAACTAAATCTCAGGTCGACAATCTCAGGTTGTACAACTGGGCCCTATTAGCTTATGATCAGATGTGATCTGATCATAAGAAAGATATTGAGAGAATGAAATGAATTTGATATAGACCTATATCGGGTTAAAGTTAACGCGTGTTTAATTATCCGTATGCCACTGAACTAATAAGTGGTATACATTTACCTACTAGTAAATCATGAAGTCTTGCTCATATTTTACGCTTAGCCTCATCTCAATAGTATATACATTACCAAATAAATGAAAACCGTATTGATCTATCTGCAAATGCACCATATTGCTTAGTCTTTGCTCTTTACACTAAGTCATACATTTTGTAAAGAAATTATAGCTAGTAGATTTCTAAGTCTAGTTCTAACAAGTTACTCTAACACCCAAAACATATTCAACTACCAATATAAATATTCTAGCGCATAGAATGAGACTATATGAAGTCGTCCCACGTGAAATTATTTCGTTGTTGTTATTACATGAATTAACGGCGCGTGGTATTTCTGAAACCCGAAATGTCAAAAAAGGTGAGTATAGATAACCTTAATACAATGATTAAACTTGTACACGTTATTGATACTGTAATCTGTGTTGCCTTCTGAGATATTTATCAATGTTGTGTGGAATGTCACTGATGTCAGGTTTCGTCAAGTCTTAGCATTGTCCCACGTTATCCTTTTCATGTTATCTACTTCTTGCAATGTCGTGGCAAATAATCGTACGGCACATGCTAAATAAATGATTTCTCAAATCGATATTTCTTTTACCCTGCTGCGTGATTACCTTTAAACTTCACCAGAGAAACATTACCGTAATGGCACAGTCATGAAATATTCCCCATATCTTGCATCGCCATCGGTTCATTTTACCATCAAGCGCACACAATCACTAACAATAACATGTCACAATGTCAATGGCAGTTTGCACATGTCTAGACCGAAAAATCAGTCTCTGTAGTCTGTACTGTAGGACGTTTAGAATAGATCCACTGAGATTGCATCTGGCTCCATTCGGGGGTATGTCCAAAAATGTAATTTCGAATAAAGAATGCCCCAAATTATTCCTGTCTAGCACATGTCATGCATGTACAGTAATTGAATAATTAATTGTTCTATTTGTAGTATTTTTTGTACATCAAAATTCAATTGAAACATTAACAAATCATGACAAAGTAAAAATTAGATTCTCAATCATGAAAAGCAGAGCTAGGGACATAGACCACAATTAGGCTAACTTAATCGGACCGTTGACAACCTCGTGCTGATGAATGTGTGTGTAAAGTTCTGTAAGCCAATTTTTTTTTTATCAAACTTACCTCTGTGCTCTGGCTCTGCACAAGTCAAAGTTAAAATTGTGCATTTCTTAGCTAATGCACTTAGAAAAGAAGATCTTTGCAAACATAGAAATGTACAGACATGGAGAATTTGTTCCTAAGGTATTAGGTTTGTATGAGGTTGCCGTTTAGCATTTGACATTGCACAGCTTGCAAACTGTACTGAACGTGTTGCCCATCGTATGAAAAACAAAATTCTTTGGGTTCATAGCAAACACTACCGCCCATGATATGGCGGCAATGGGAACTCGTATTGCTCTCTGGTAGTTTCAGGCACCTGACTTATCAGCAATCTGGTATGCCGTTCCAGCGGCTTTCTGTGCGTGCGCATGATATAGGCCTACAGTATCTTGTGCCATGTTATTAAATTAATTTTGCAATTTTGGTTTATCATTGCAGAAAGCAGCTCGATATTTTGATGTTCCTCAGAGCGAGAGGGAAGGTGATGAAGAGAGCAAACAGAAAGGACAGGACAAAGAATTTAAAGATGAGTCGGCATCCAAGACGGTTGCTAGGAAACGGAAGCAGCAAGGGTTGAGGCAGGAGCGAGACCCCTTCCCTGGCCCCGCTCCGGTGCCCGAGCAGACTGTGAAGAAGTACAGGAGGGGGCAGAAGATCAAAACGGTGAGTAGTTGACCATGGTTTCTGCCTGTGGGGTGGTATATCGAAAGAAACTTGAGTCCCAAACTCAGTTGGTATTCAGAAAAATTATGCTAATCACTATTCTAATCATTATGCTAATTTGACTAATCACAGCAATGGATCAATCTTCGGGAACTTAAGTCAACTTCTTTTTACAGAATACCATCCCAGGAAATTGCCCATTTGCCTTAAACCCTCCCCTATTATTAGCTTTAAACTATTGAAACCTGGATCCTAACCCTATCTTAAAATTATCAAGTTTAAGTGCTAAATTCATCAAAGAAACCATCAAAATGGGGTACATGGCTCAGGCTGTCTAATGGAGTATAAAATATTGAATATAAAAGTATTGAATGAAAAACCATGGGGCGTAAATACAATACAGGTAACCCATTCAGTCCCATGATCAGAAAAGTGAGTAGTTATTTATATTGGGTTGTCAGTACTTGGTACTGAAACTGAAAGGGTTAAGCCCACGTCTTTCTTTATTTATTAGCATTATTTACCCAGGGTAGCCCCTTCAGTGGTTGAACACTGTTCTACCAGGGGGCCCTGCTTTGACATATAACACAGCATGTATAAAAACAAGTAACATGTATACTCCAGTGAGAGATTAAACTATTTTTGAATTTGCATTATATCTGTGGACAATAACAGTTAAAGATGTATCCCACGTTGAATCACTTGTACAACTGGAAAGCACATTATCATTTCTTCTCGGCACGACTTGTAACCGAGTATAAACATATATATAGATGTATATATAAGACGCCGGAGAAGAAAAATTACATATATGTGTGTGTGTTTTTACAAAAATTAAAATTTTATCCATTTTTGCAGTGAGCAATGAAACAGTTGAAAACATATCTCACACCCTATCACTTGTAAAACTGGTAAAACTGGTAAACACATATCTTGTCTTATTTCTTCCCGGACATAAACCAGACATATATGTTTTCAAGAAAAAATTCTACTGATTATTCTGATGCCTACCATCCAGGGGGAGATCACATATGTCCGTCACAAGCACAACATGAAGCAGAAAGATAACAAGTACGCCTTAGCTGCCAGGCAAGCCGCACGGAGCGAGCTCTTACTTCCAGAAGAAACCGGGTAAGATATCAAAGCTTACTTGTACTACAATTTTAATCTTTTAAACAATACCTTCTTCCCTTACCATAATTATTTTCTTTATAATAATCTACATTTATATATCATCAGTTTTTAAGTATGTCAAAAAGCCCCATTCAAGTACCATAACCATGATAATACCGCTATATTATCGATGCACGTCGGTAA
This sequence comes from Arbacia lixula, assembly GCA_963669155.1. Taxonomy (NCBI): domain Eukaryota; kingdom Metazoa; phylum Echinodermata; class Echinoidea; order Arbacioida; family Arbaciidae; genus Arbacia; species Arbacia lixula. The sequence goes on from OZ022588.1 coordinate 3,816,572, forward strand.
GCACGTTTCCAGCAAGCCGCCAAAAGCACCGTTCATATACACCCAAAAAGCCATAATATTGCGGTGTTTTGGACAGCTGGACTCTCTCCAAACCAATGGTGACATGTTCCGCTCAGCCTACGAGCAGTGGGATTAGCGACCCACCTGCCAGAGCATGATGCACAAGGCGTAACATTTATGGCTATTTTGCAAACGCAGTTTATAAGATTCGCTTACCGCAATTTTGCGATATTATTTCTTAGTCTCGATCCGTGTAATAGCTGCAAAATGGACACGAGGAGGAAGCAAAAAAATATGAGTGATTCCTGTTGATATACGCAGCTTTCGGTAAGGCATCAGCAAAATTCCCGCAAATGTTGCGCCTTTTTTTCTGGATAGGCGGTGTATATGAACAGGTTTAAAATCTGGACATTTTGATTTCCTTTATGGCTACTCACCAGGCTAACCTGTATGTGGGATCCATGTGGGCGATAACAGGACCCTGTTGCATAAAACTCTGTCATCAACGGTAACTACCATGGTAACATCACCCAATAGCCAATCAAATTCATGGTTTCCATGGTAGTTACCACTGATGTCAGAGTTACCATCAATGATAAGCTTTATGCAACAGGGCCCAGATGTTTATCAAACAGTACATTCTCCTCATAATTGTCTTACTTTGTACTTTTCTTCATTTATATAATGAGAGCTTGAATTAAAACAAGTGGAGGTTGGACTATCATGTAGAAAGAAACATTCAGTATATACCATTTTTTAGGGGAGCTCTAATAAGAGTAACATGAGGGATGGTTCTGATATTTTGTATTTCATAGCTTTGAATTGATGAATGAATGGTTTGAGTAAAAAGCCCAACTTCATGCCATTTTCATTCCATATTTTGCCAGATTCTTAGAAGCTGATGAAGGAGAAGAAACCTATGATGTATCGCAGGACGAAATTAGACAAGCGGTAGATATAGCAAGTGCAGCAAAAGTGAGTCATGCTCTGGATTTCTAAAAATTTAAACTTTGTTGTTAGTTTAGTTGTCTAAACTGTGACATATTGCCTCATGGATATTAAATTAAATTAGAAAAATAAGTTCCCACTAATCCATGTAAAATTATCCACTGAAAACGAAATTCACATTTGTTTGCCGCAGTGAAGTCTCATTTTGTCGAAAATTTGAAAAAACGCATACCTCCAGTGACGTCACAAAAGTCAAGATGCCATAAATGCCAACAAGGTGTACGGAAGTCAACAACATACCATTCTCATAATGTATTCCTAACTTCCCCCCTAACTGCGTAGCAACGCGCTATTGCATTCACCTGTATCTTGTCATTCATATTCAATGGATAGAATGCACTTTTCATCTATTAGTTGTTGCTACTCGGTAAAAATGAGACTTAATTACGGCAAACAAATGTGAAATTCGTTTTAGTGAATAACTTTACATAGATTAGTGGGAACTTATTTTTCTAATTTAGTAACCCTTTGATATAGATGCTGTTAGATTTTTGTTTTATTATGATTATTGATAATATTATGACTAGTATCGTTAACATCACTACAATCACACCTGTTGTAAAAGACCAATGGAAGAAGAGAAAGGAAGTCTTAAAACTTAAGAGACTGGTGGTCTTTATAGACATGTGCAAAATGCAGGCAAACTGCTCTGAATCGATTTTTGCTAACTGATTCTTACAGAGAGTAGGTGTCTATAGACAGGTGTTACTGTATTACTAGCATTTGAAAAAGGGAAGTTAAAGGGATAGTTCACCCTGAAGATAAGTTGGTATCAATAAAAACAGAAACATGAAAGAAATCTGTCAGTAAAAGTTTGGCGAAAATCCGGTAAAGGATAAGGAATTGAAATTGTGATTGTGAACATCAAACGCGAGGTGCTCTCCCATTTGTTGTGTACAGAATAAATCCATAAATTATTTTGTTTTTCTGTTTTTGACATCAGATTTTTTTTTCATCCAGGTATATATGTAGAAAAGTATTTATAATGATGTATCAAATGCGCAGATAAAAGGATGCATATATCTTTTTGAGAAAATGCACATTTTCAAAAAAATTGTTCACAACATATGGGAGAGCACCTCGCACATGATGTCACAAAATCAAAATTCTCTTATCCTCTCATGGATTTTTATCAAACCTTTACGAATGTTTCTTTTATGTCACTCCTTTTATTGAAACCAACTTAATTTCAGGGTGAACTATCCCTTTAATATGTAAGCTTGGAATTAAACAGTTCAAATATTGGGGGCATATACTTCATGAAGGGGGCTTTGAATAGTTGGCTTTGATGGTAAGATAGATGGGAAAAGAAGCAGGTGATGAAGGAGAATTAGATGCGTAAGCAGTCCTGACTGACTGGTTAGCTGATCAAGGGACTGATACAGAGAGCTCAGCATAGAGAGTTGTGGCACTCCATGATGGCCTACATCAAAGGATATGGCATTTAGATAGATAGATAGATAGATAAATAGATAGATAGATAGATAGATAGATAGATAGATAGATAGCATTATCATTGTCACTTACATTTGTCATAGTGTAATCATTGTCGATATTATCGTGCCACATTCCCCTGCCGAACTTTGCTCAAGAACTTTGAGCTGCGTCTTGACCAGTTTGGGCCGTACCGGCTGGACTTCACTCGGAACGGCCGGCACCTGTTGCTAGGGGGCCGCAGAGGGCACCTGGCCGGGTTTGACTGGGTCACCAAGAAGCTCCACTTCGAGATCAATGTCATGGAGGCCATCCAAGATGTCCAGTGAGTTTGGGGTGGAGGTGGGGGGGGGGGGAGGGGGGGGGGCAAGGCTGGGGGAAAAGTGGAAGAAGGGAGGGGGGATGTGAATAGAATTGATTTGAGGGGGTAGATGGGAAGTGTGAAAGGAAGGAGTGGGGTTTATGCTGCAAGATTGATGTTTAATTAGATTGTCATTTCTCTTAACATATGTTAAACAACCTGTCTATTTCTATTTGGGGTGGGGAGGGTGGCATAGAATTGGGTAATGGAGGCCATCAAAGCTGGAGGTGTGAATAGAATTCTTTTAGGAGGCAGATGGGAAATGTGTGAAGGGAGTGTACTTTTTTATATCAACATGCCGATAGATTGATGTCATGGAGACTTTTCAAGATCTCAAGGAAGTGCTGAACTGAGGGGTTATCTAACAAGTGTGTGTGCTTGTTTGGTATATGGTACATGTGTATATTGCATGAAACCGGAGAGGTGTAAAGAATGGAGTCAGCATGAAGTGTAATTTATTCCTACAGCAGTCGCGTGCATTGACATCAGACATATCACAATGGAATAATTTACGCTTTTGGCTCTTTGATTGAGGGAGATCCGCCACCAAACATGCACGACAAAATGTAGGAGGCATTTTGAGGAATAGATATTTTGTATAGGAAGAAGATTCCAGAATCACTTCATGTACTAAAGTGCATGTGCAGTAATAGTACGTCTTATAATGAACGATTCGGTGAATTTCAGATTATATTGTTGCTTCGTTCTTGTGATAAAAGGAGAATACTGTAGAAAACATGTCAGAGAAATGCCTCCATATCGCACATTGGGCAATCATATTTCCTTAAAAATATCTTGTAAATCGTTTATTGAGTGTTCCACCTTCCATGGAAACAACATCAATTTCGTGTCCAGAGGTGTCCGAAAAAGTAACAGATCAAATTCTTTCTACAGTTTTATCAAAATTTTAATTCGCTCACTCCACAACTAATTCACAGTGTGTGTAAAAACATCAGCTGTGAACTCCCAGCGAAGGCTGAATGGTTGACATATTTCTCAAAAAAGATTTTCTTTTGTTATTCAGAGGAAGCACTGCCTAATTAGAAATACAGCTAATTGTTTAAAACAATTGAATGTCTTGAATTTTTATGACAGGTCCTTGATGAAACCACTGAAGTGTGTAAAATAGGGGTGCTCTCCCATATGTTGTGCACAGAATGATTCTATACATTGCTCTTTTTCTGATTTTGACAATAGAGTGATATTTTTTCAGACAGGTATTTGTGTAAAAATGTGTTTCTAATGTAAAAGGATGCATATTTTTTTATTTAAAAAATTGTACACATTTGGAAGAGCACCTCCCTCATCAAAATCAAAACGTTAAAAGATCATAACTTTCAATTTCTTTGATGGATTTTCATCAAACCTTCACTAATATGTTTGTTTCATGTGTCTGCTTTTATTGTAACCAAAATCATTTCAGGGTGAGCTATCCCTTTAAGGCCTCGGCAGACAACACAATTTAGCCATGATGCGGCAGTCATAAGGGCCACCGACTTGAAATATGATTTCGCCTTCTTGTAATGACTGGTTCCTGCGATTCGGCTAGTTGCAGAGTGGTACAACCAATCAGATCAGGTCATCTATGGTGGCCTTTACAATTTAAAGATTATCATCATTGGGCATATTGTTTTAATATAGATGTCACAGTATTAACCCACTGTCCTCTCATCTTCCCCCTCCCCCTTCCTCAGATGGCTGCACCTTGAGACGATGTGCGCTGTGGCTCAGAAGAAGTGGCTCTACGTGTACGATAACACAGGCACCGAGCTTCACTGCATCAAGAAGATGCACAGCATCACTCGCATGGAGTTCCTGCCATATCACTTCCTCCTCGCAGGCTGTGTAAGGCTTTCGTTTATTTCTATCCCATGCCGTTCAGCCTCTCAGAAGCCATTTGTTCTCCTCCCATGTGTTCTTTTAATCATTATGCCCATGAGCAAACCTTGAAACTATTATTGATAGCAAGTAAACTTAATTAAAACCCTACACCATAATCCTTACCATAATCTGAAAGCCCTGACTCTAACTTTCTTCTGACCGGCTGTGTAAGTTTCTTTCCATCCCATGCTGTTCACTCTCTCAAAAGCCAAAGCCTAGATCCCCAAATGAGCATTAAATTTAAACCACAGCTTTCTCGAATTAAATGGCATATAATCAGAAAAGTGTACACCAAATTTTTGTGAAGAAAATGCAAGTTTCAGGGTGTTCCTCTTTTTTGACCATGACGTTTCAGAGCTGGCACGGAGCTCTGCAGTACCTGGATGTCTCAGTGGGCAAGCTGGTGAGTGACCTGCCTACAAAGTGCGGCCGTCTCGACGTGATGACGCAAAACCCCAGAAACGCCGTTGTCCATCTGGGTCATCCCAACGGTCAGTGTGATGCGGAGATGAAATATTTACTGTTCCAATTGATCAGTTTTGGGTCAGATAGATCAGTGTCAAAGGTCAAAACCCCAGAAGTTTTTGTATTTATTTCAAGGGATAGTTCACCATGAAATCATATGTTTTAATAAAAGCAGACATCAAGCATGCATCAAGGTTTGCATGAGTCATCAGTTTCGTGTATGAGTAGTCATTTGTAGGGCTGTCCAACCCCATGAGTAATGGACAGCGTATTGCTCTATGGGATTTGTGTATATTACTTAAAGGGACAGATCACACTGAAAGTAAGTTGGTTTTAATAAAAGAATAATCATGAGAGAAACATATCAGTGAAAGTTTGATGAAAATCTGTCAAAAGATAAGAAAGTTATGATTTTTTAAAGTTTTGATTTTGTGACATCACATGTGTTCTCTGTTGTCAAACACAGAAAAAGAGCAATTTATGTAATCACATTGAACACAACATGTAGGAGAGTACATGACGTCACAATATTGAAATTTCCAAACTTTCTTATCCTTTGACGGATTTTCATCAAACCTTCACTTATAGGTTTTTTTTTCATGTGTCTGCTTTTATTGAAACCAACTTATCTTTAGGGTAAACTATCCCTTTAACTGTTTGTTCTCTTTCTTTGTGTGTGTGTGCTTGTACAGGTACTGTAACACTTTGGAGTCCCAACTCAAGAGAACCACTGGTGAAGATGTTATGTAACAAGGGGGCAGTCAGGTCAATAGCGGTAGACAAACAGGGAATGTAAGTAAAATGCAAACGGCAGAGTTCTGAAAATGTATCTTTTCTGTGAATTGTACTCAGAACTTTTATGGAACTTTGCACAATGATGATACTCTCTTTTAGGTCAAAAGGTCAAAGGTCATAGGTTGTACGTCTCCCTGGTCATGTGTTCACCAGCAAGCAATCTCCATATAGGGCATATAGGGCAAAGTCGTCCCACGATGCACTGCGCAGCAACATCCAGATTTGTCTTTTTCAGTCATACCCACTAGACCGGAAGCGGACATGACTACCATAAATAATCAGAATGTTACTGCAGTGCATTATGGGACAAATTTTCCTGATATATGGTCAGGAGAACTGACAGTGTAGTTGCTGAATGGCATTAGCTTTTCGGGTTGTTCGTTTGTCCGTCCGTTTGTCTGTCTGTTTGTCTGTTTATCTGTTCATCGGTCCGGATCTCGTTTATGCGATAACTCAAAATTAGTGACCAAATTTCATCAAACGTGGTACAATGATAATATAAGGCAGGCCAGTGAGGTGCTTAGACTTGGGGGTCATGTAGGTCAAAGGTTAAAGGTCACATGCCAAGCTCAAATCTTAACATTTCACCTTTTACATAACTTTTTTCCCCTTCCAATCATTTGAAATCTTGATCATCTCGACTTGTACCTCATCTACCGGTACTGCTTTTTCTTTGCCTGTGCTCTTTGTATATTGAATGATACTATATTGCTTGAATTAAAAATTATGTTGAATTTACAAAGAAATTTTAGGCATACACCCAGTAGTAAGGATAGCGTGCTCCATCCTGTAAATGAAAGAAAAACAAGTCAGACAAAAATCTTGGAACCAGACGGGATTTGAACCTGCAGTCTACTGCTTACCGGGCAGCGACTTAACCACGCAAGATATTTCTAGTTCACGGGTCAAGACACGACAACATGGAAACAAATACCCGAAAGAGTCTCATTTCATCTGACTCATTAATATTCATGAGTAGTCCGCCGTAGGGACAATTTTAGTGAAAAGGTTTTCTGGGGTAATTTCAATTTACAAAGAAATTTTAGGCATACACCCAGTAGTAAGGATAGCGTGCTCCATCCTGTAAATGAACGAAAAACAAATTTTCTTTGTAAATTGAAATTACCCCAGAAAACCTTTTCACTAAAATATGTTAAATTTGTTGCTATGATGCTCATACCAAGATACCTCATTTACCTGTATGATTTTTTTTCAACTGTGTTCCTTGTATGTTCGACCAAGTTACATTGCTTTAAGAAAAAACTTGAATTTGAACTTGTTGCTATGGTAACGTAGATACATGGCCACGGGGGGCATGGACAGGCAGCTGAAGGTGTTTGATCTGCGGACATACAAGCCTCTCCAAGCGTACAAGATGTCGTTTGGGGCGGGGGAGCTGTGCTTCAGTCAGAGGGGTCTCCTAGCCGCCGCTTGTAACAACGTCGTCGAGGTAAGCAAACGGACGAAGCCTTCGTATGGTGGCAGAGCTGCTCAACTAGAAAGAATTTTCAGTTTTTATTTCGCCTGAATGAAGTTCGGTAGAGACCTAGTAATCACTTGTCCTGTTGGTCTGTTAGTCTGTTGGTTTGTTTCAAAAATGTTAAAGTTTTTCTTTAACTTGCTCTCATTCCTTTATTTCTGTATCATTTGTGATCACACTTGGTACAAATGATCCTTGGGTAATACCACATGTGTCTTCATGAGGCTGATGGGGTCAAAGGTCATCTAGGGGTCAATGGGTTTGAAAAAAATATTTGAAAAAAAACTTAGCACTGTTTATTGATTGCGAAATCAGGCGAGACTCATGGATCGCGAACCGCTTTGTTTTGTACCCGATTACTGAAAGTTTTTGTACACATACTTAATTGTTGCAATCAAATTTATGTGGAGTTTATGAGCGAATACTAAATTTCTCAACAGATACTGATTTTCCCAACAGAGTGGTCATTGTTAGACAGTAGAAGACTTAAAGGGATACTCCACCCTGAAATTAAGTTGGTTTTAATTAAAGCAGAAACATGAAAGAAACATTAGTGAAGTTTTGATGAAAATCTGTCAAACGATAAAAAAAAATGTTTTTTTTTTAATGTCCATTTGATCTATATATGTATAATTTTACTTTTGATACATCAGTAGAAACACATGTTTACACACACACCTCTTTGAAAAAAGGTAATCCTTTTTCAAAAATAGAAAAGGAGCAATTTATGTTATCATACAGCACACAACATGGAAGAGCACCTCGCACAGGATTTCACAAAATTAAAATTGGGAAAAATCAAAACTTTCTTATCCTTTGATGGATTTTCATCAAACCTTCACTAATATATTTCTTTCATATTTCTAGTTTTTATATGAAGGTGGCAGCTATGTGACAGGGATAGAATATATGAACTGTTGATTGGTTAATTTCTTGATACTGCAGGTTGAAACAAATATTTAAAGAGTGTTTTTATTATAGGCCGATTACTCCGTGCTATGGGTATGCAAAGATATTTGAAAAAGTTTGTTGATTGGTGACTTACTTGAAACTGTAAGTTAAACAAACATTTAAAGTGGTCAATATTTGATTCTCCAATTGCTCAATGCTACAGGTGTGCAATGATATTTGAATATGCTTGTTGATTTAATTACTTGAAACTGCAGGTATAAACAAACATTAGTAGTGGTCAATTGTTCATTGTCCAATTACTAATACTCGATGCTACAAGTGTGCCCTGGTATTTGAAGATGCTTGTTGATTTGTTAATTTCTTGATGCTGTAAAAGCTTGTTGTTGATTGGTTGATTCCTTCATGTTGCAGGTATACAAAGACTGTTGTCTGACCACTCAGGAAGCCCCTTACATGCGGCATAGGATGCGCCATCCTGTCACCAACATGAGTTTTTGCCCCTATGAAGATGTGCTGGGGGTCACACATTCCAATGGATATGACAGTCTCCTGATACCAGGTTAGTGGTATATTTTTTCATTCGGAAACCAAATACCACAATTATGTGGTTTTGGGTAACAACTTTTGTTATCAACTTTAAAAAATAATAAAAGATACAACACATGAAAGAGCATATTCTTGGTATTTAGTGATACGTATCACATTTGTAATGATTTATCAGAGCAAAGGAAGGGTCACACAATCACAAAATCTTCAAATTGGCACAATTATTGCTCTAAATTGTATGATTTTGATTTTATTTTGATTTATGATTGAACGATTGTTCCATTTTATAGCGAAAATCTCATTAATGTAAAGTAGTGTTATCAATTTAACATGTTGCTCAAGGTTTGAATTTTGGGCTATGTGAATCTGGGTGCAGTTACGATGTCAAAATTTGCCATACACCTGCAGTAATCAAAAGGGTTTGGCTCTTAATTACACCCCATCAAGACATTTCATATACAGTCATATATTGTGTATACAGCAGATCAAACTGCTCAGAAGCTGAGCGGAGAAAAGCCAGCCCACATATATGCAGGCTCAGTAAAAGCGAGTTTGAAGTCAAATAATGATCAGTTTTGCTCTAAAAAGGCCTTCATCCAAAATGAGTTTAAAATACTTTTTTTAAGAATTCAGGGGTAGTGATTGAAATTGTGAAACATTAAAGGGATAGTCCACCTTGAAACTAAATTGGTTTTGATAAAGTCAGAAACATGAAAGAAACATATAAGTGAAGGTTTGATGAAAATTTGTCAAACGATAAGAAAGATACGATTGCTTAAAGTTTTGATTTTGAGACGTCATGTGTGAGATGCTTTCCCATATTTTATGTACTATTTTTTCGAAAATGTATCATTGTACCTGTGCAGACTCTTTGCACATTTGCACGTATGCCGCTCCGTCGATTGTGCAAATATGTGAACAAGTCGCGTAAAGAGTTAACTTGGTCTTGATTCCCTCACAATACTAGGTGCTGGAGAGGCAAACTTTGATGCACTCGAGGCCAATCCTTACCAAACCAAGTCTCAGAGGAGAGAGTATGAAATCAAGGCGCTGCTGGAAAAGGTATGCACGCTCCTTCAGTGATTTTTATATTAGTATTTGTTCGTTGGTTTTTTTTCTATTCATTATTACAGTATTCATTTCTAATTTTATTGTCATCATTAGTATTGTTCAACCGTAATTTTGGTTAGCCTCCATCACAAAGTGGCTGGTAGCATTATTACATTTACTATTTATGAGTACTAATAATGTTGTCTTTGTTATTGTTATTATTTAATATATTACTGCTACTACTACTACTACTACTACTACTACTAGTACTACTACTACTACTACTTCTGTACTGCAAATCACAATTTCAGATTTGTAACCCTTCTTTCTTGAAATATTTCAGATCCAGCCAGAGATGATCACCCTAGACCCAAGTCAGATTGGTGCGATCGATCGGGTCACCATGGAGCAGAAACTGGCTGACAGGAGAGAACTGTTTGTAAGTAGCAAACAAATAACCCACAAAATTTCCAATATAGGCAAGTTGTTCTTTTTGCGATTGACACGACTCTTGCAAGGTACATTGGCCAATGACACCTCATGTCCACTTCTTACTGCACAAGTATACACACGCAACAAGACCAAGAAAAAACATTCATCCACTGTAGTGGCTTACTACGTTAATACGATAAAATCGATATTGGTGTGCCGCAAATTGAATAAATGTTTTGAATAAGCATTTATGCATGTTGTTAAGATTCGCAATGTTACAGTGAATCAGGGGACGTAGCAAAAATAAGAGCTCATGCAGTTTTTCATAATCAAGTGTGAGCCCACTATAATGAGAAAAAATTGTGAAGCCCAAAGACCTTCTAATATATTGTATTGAACTAATAAAATGAATACAAAGAGAAATGCCACAACTATGGATTATTTGATTTTAAATAATTTATTTAAAGCTAGTTATAGATTTGCTCACAAAATCATCTTTGATCTATGTCACTCCTATTACCAAAGTTTATATATCTTTTGACCAATGTGATGAATCGAATATCTGATTCTTGTTTGTAATAAATTCATTCATAAATTCATTAATAAATTCAGCATTCATTCATTCATTCATTCATTCATTCATTCATTCATACATTCATTCATTCATTCATTCATTCATTCATTCATTCATTCATTCATTCATTCATACATTCATTCATACATTCATTCATTCACTCATTGTATGATCATGACTTCTTTGACCGTTTGCTCAGGGTGATGTCCCAGCCCCCGAGTCTGAGTAATGTTAGTAATATACTATTATGTACTTATCATAGTTTTAATAGATAAAAAAAAATGTCCCTCAGCCTGGCAGTCAGGCTAACTCTGTTGTGCATTTTGTACTAATCTATTGTCTGTGTGTCTCTGGTTTGTTTGTTTTACATTTATTGGACCTGAAATGATGTATTTATGTTCTTGTTGGCCCATATTCTGAACAGAGGTTTAACGCAAACAGTGTCCTAAACCTGGTCCTTAAAGGTACGCCAAATAAAACAGAGTGACACATCATTGTTGATTTAATATAATTGATTTTGTCCTCGGAATCACTATGGTATATTGAGTTTGTCCACATAGTTATTACAGGGAATAATTGAAAGCGACCATTGTTGTGATTCTGTGATGAAAATAAATGATTTGGGGGTAGCATCAGGCAATTTATTTGGCGTACCATAGTGTTAGTCCAGAATTAGTGCACTGCTTGCGTTGAACCTCTGGTTTGAATTCGGGCGATTGTGTTTTATGGAAAATTGAATCTTGAATCTTGAATTTTGGCTTATGATCCTGACTTCTTTGACCGCTTGCTCAGGGCGACGTTCCAGCTCCCAAGTTTGAGCCGAGACACCGGTTGAAGGGCCGAAGCAAGGCTGGCAGGAGGGAGCAGAGGAAACAGGGAGTGAAGGAAGAGGAGAACAGGGTAAGACGCCTTGTCAAAACATGTCGTCCGTCTTTCCTGAATAGCAGTCCGAAAGTTGAAACGACGGGAAAGGCCCACGTTCCAATAATAGCCCGTCCGGTCTTTTGTTTCTTTCCACCGCATTGTAGCATTTGTTATAGCTGTTACTCCTCGTAGAAATCAAATTGATTGATCAATATGTTAGTAAATTAGCAAAGAAAAATAAAACATGCTAGAGCTGAATCTGCATCTTCTGTTTGCTGTGCAGCGACACTATCCCCCAGGCTACCGCTTGGCTTATGATTATGATACAATACTTGATAATTAGTACACAAGGCCTCATTTTCTCTTGCATATTTTCTGTGTTTATTTGCTAACAGATCTGTCTTGATGCTACAGAGAGAAACTGCACAAATAAAGATTATATTATCTGCTGTCTCTTCATATAATATTCATATCTTTGAAGAAACATTAATATTGTGATCCCTTATCTGTTCCTTACAGGAAAAGTTCCGGGAAGGATTGGCCGTGGTAGAGCAAGCAAAGAAGGAGAAGTCCTCCGCCGTAGCAACGCAGCGGCCTAAATCTGCCCTGGACAGGTTTTAGAATCAACCAGAGCCTAGTAATACCTCAAGTTCGCAAGACCGTTGCCCCGCCCGACAGAGGGGATTTCACTGCTCGACCCATCTGCAACACTACGTGGCGCTATGTCAGTGTGAACCTCAGCGCTGTGATGACAGAATACTTGACATCTGCTGGAACAGAGTACAAGGCTATGCTGACTTAATCTGGTGTTGCTATGTTGGGCATACCTGAGCATAGTAAATGCAGAACTCTTCTGTTTGCTGATGCAGCACAAACTACCTAGAACACATTTGAATGCTACTGTCAGCAAATCACCAAGCTTAGTGTATTGCTACATCAGGTCTATCTGAACAGTGTAAGCCGCTCTTTTAATCACCATAAGGGAATTTTTGTTTTATTTGTAAACGAAATCTGCATTTTGATATACATGTGGCACCATAACAGAGGGGGTTGCTTGCTGATCTGTTTTTATTTCAAATGAAAAGCTGGGTGTGAGAGTTCACCCCAAACAGATTTTAACCATGTACATGTATTCATTTTGCTATCCTGCTGTCTCATTCTTCTTCACTCACATCCCCCCCCACATTCTCTTTGTCTCTTTCCTTTCTTTTCATTTGTCTTTCTTCTTACCTTCTTTCCTTCTTTCTCTATCCCTTGAGCTTTCTCTCTCTTTTGCTTTCTCTTTATTTTGCTCTCCCTCTCTTGCTTTTCTCTCTCTCCTTTGCTTTCTCTGCCTCATTTGCATTTTCTCTCTCTCTCTCTCTCTTTTGCTCTCGCTCTCTCTCTCTCTCTCTCTCTCTCTGTCACTCTCTCTCTCTCTCTCTCCTCTCTCTCTCTCTCTCTCTCTTGTATTTCTAATCTTTTCTCTGTGTCTAAAATAGCTGCTCAGAAGTCAATCAGTAGAAGAATTTGGGGTCAAATCCTCTTGGCGTCAATGCTTAGCGACAGCTAAATTGATCTCAAACTATTGGCTGCTCTTGATCACTCTCGAGTCTTGGCACTCTTAGCTGCTCTTGGCAGCTTTCAGTTTGGACGCCGTTATTCTGTAACTAGATCTTTAATCAATGTCTGTAGGTCTTTAATTTATTCAGGATGAAAGCCTGTTTAGATCAAAACTAATCACTATTTGGCTTTTAAATTGGCAACACTTTTTTGTCTCGCCCACCGGAGGTGAAGGCGAGACTAAGGGATCCAAATGGCGTCCGTCCGTCGTCCGTCCGTCGTCCGTCCGTCGTCCGTCCGTCGTCCGTCCGTCGTCCGTCCGTCGTCCGTCGTCCGTCGTCCGTCGTCCGTCACAAATGTTAAAGTTTACCTGCAAGACTCTCTTATGATCCATAACTTCACATGGGTTGCTTGGATTACAACCTAACTTGGGTCATAGATGCACTGGGGGTACCTTCATGTTATGGTGGCGTTGGAGGTCACAGGATAAGGTCAAAGGTCATTTGAGGTCATACGTTAAAGTTTACCTGCAAGACTCTCTTTTGACAAATAACTTCACATAGGTTGCTTGGATTACAACCTAACTTGGGTCATAGATGCACTGGGGGTACCTTCATGTTATGGTGCTGTTGGAGGTCACAGGATAAGGTCAAAGGTCATTTGAGGTCATACGTTAAAGTTTACCTGCAAGACTCTCTTTTGACAAATAACTTCACATAGGTTGCTTGGATTACAACCTAACTTGGGTCATAGATGCACTGGGGGTACCTTCATGTTATGGTACCGTTGGAGGTCACAGGATAAGGTCAAAGGTCATTTGAGGTCATACGTTAAAGTTTACCTGCAAGACTCTCTTTTGACAAATAACTTCACATGGGTTGCTTGGATTACAACCTAACTTGGGTCATAGATGCACTGGGGGTACCTTCATGTTATGGTGGCGTTGGAGGTCACAGGATAAGGTCAAAGGTCATTTGAGGTCATACGTTAAAGTTTACCTGCAAGACTCTCTTTTGACAAATAACTTCACATGGGTTGCTTGGATTACAACCTAACTTGGGTCATAGATGCACTGGGGGTACCTACATGTTATGGTGCTGTTGGAGGTCACAGGATAAGGTCAAAGGTCATTTGAGGTCATACGTTAAAGTTTACCTGCAAGACTCTCTTTTGACAAATAACTTCACATAGGTTGCTTGGATTACAACCTAACTTAGGTCATAGATGCACTGGGGGTACCTTCATGTTATGGTACCGTTGGAGGTCACAGGATAAGGTCAAAGGTCATTTGAGGTCATACGTTAAAGTTTACTTGCAAGACTCTCTTATCACACATAACTCATCACATGTTGCTACAATGGCAATCAAACTTGGATGATGGATGCACTGGGGGCACCTGCATGTTATTGTGCTGTAAGAGGTCACATGATAAGGTCAAAGGTCATTTGAGGTCATACATTAAAGTTTACTTGCAAGACTCTTGGTGAAGGCTTCCTAACTTGTGCACAGAATTGTGTGAGCATGTGTGAGCATTACTGATGTAGATTTAGGCAAACATTACTCATGCACATTTATGCAAATTTATTCAAAGTCACTATTTTGCACCTGATTTTGATGTTGTCTGTTTAAAGTTGCTTATTTGTTTGTTTCAGTTTTCTTTTGCGTAGCAACGGAGATCGCGATATTTCTGGTTATTTTCGCAAGTGGGCGAGACACAATATTGCTAATGCCTTGTTTCACATGAAAGTTTTATGAAGAAATGTAATGTAAATTTCATTATAAATCAATCAAACATCATTATTGTTCAAGTTAGAGCAAAAATCACGCCAATTTGAAGAGCAAAAAGCGGATTCCAACTTTTTCAGCGAGTTGCCAATTTGAAGATGTAGTGCCCATTTGCACCCTATTTTGCTTTGAAAAATCATTACAAAGGTAATATATATATATATATATATCTCTAAATGCCCAAAATGGATTTATCTTGTGCAGAATTGTATGCTCTTTGAATCTTTTACCATTTTTGACTGTCAATATCGATAGGTACAGCTCCAACCCACATATTTGTGGTACTTGGTCGCAAAAGGGTAAGTGTGAGTAAAATAAAACAAAGTAGAGAACCACACCACACTTCTGGAGGAATCCAAAATCAGGATTTTCTTTTGCCAAAATGTACCTATATTGGTTCTTGTTATCAGACTTGTAAAGTACACATTACCTTTCGACATTTAAGTTTGAAATATGCAACATTATATGATATAGAGTCATCACAGTGATACTTCTCAATTATTCTTTTTTGTTTTGAAGACCAGAATATATTCATTATTTAGAGCATAGATAATGATAATAAATCATGAGAGAGATCATTTGATAAAGTGTCAATGATGGCGTTTCTCCTTTCATTTAGCTTCCATGTTCAGTATAGTCTCAATACAGCTTTGTGTCAATTGCAGTACATTGTACTTCGCTGATCATTCGGCATGCAGATTGCTCGCGATCACCCTTTGGAAGGGTTTTTCTCTTCCCAGTATAGTATATTCCCTTTAAATTATCGGGTATCGAAGGCCCCATTGGCTTTCTCCACATCCTCATGGCAATGGTAATGAGAGTCACGAAAAAAAAAGTCACAAAAAGTGGTATGCACAGACTGATCAGGCTATCTCAATGCTAAGAGTCTCCACTTTATCATGATCATAAATGTTCCCTGATATTTGCTAGCAATCTGTCGGGGATGGACAAGGGCACCGGACTTGTCCGGCTTACGGCGGTCGTGTCTCCCACCAGCCGTGTCGCTGTTTCCATGGTGACGCGACCAGCCCTGTTCTTCTTCTGGAGACCAGATGGTCGCTCCAGGCAGACTCCTCGATAGCACCACTGGAAACAAACCAAAACATACCAAATGTTCATCTCTTTTCTTTCTTTCTTTTTCAAATAATTTTTTTGTGGCTAGCTTACAAGTTTTCCCTCACCATGTTCTACTACAGGTAAATCCATTTCCTCTCATGGTTTTTACTTTTCCTCCTCTTTTACTTTTGAACCCCATATTTGGGTCAAAAAGCACTAGATACAAAACGTGATGCCGATAAAATTTATACTATTGTATAAATAGTATAGTATTTATTGTACAAATGTAGGGTGCTCTGAAAGCCATAGTTAAAACTGTAGGCACAAGATCCACAATGTTATTATTATGGTGCAAGCCACATGATAGCATTGTTTTTACATCACTGCTGGGCCACATTTAAAATATTTCCTGCAAATCAGAGCAGTTTATATTTCTTCTATATAAAAGAGGTACATAGGGCATCATGTGTAGTCCTGAAATCGACTGTTTTTTTTTTTTTTTGAAGTAGCTCTGAAAATGGCTGCTAAGAGAAGATAGAGTGAGAATCAGACCATTCTACCTTGTTGATTGCACATGGGGTTCCGTCCAGAGGGGGTCGGTTGGTTGCCTGGCAACTCTCCTGGTTTGGTAGCAAGCACCTGAGGTTCAGACACATCAGCTGTACAGGGCAAATTCAGATGCAAGTATTCCCACATTGACGCATGGTCTGGTTAATATTCTCCATATCATATATAGGGGGAAGAAATCCCATAATGCACCACGAGGCGACATCCAGATATTGTTTGCCGTCGTGTCCGCTTCCAGTTTAACACACTGGTACATTAGACTTGTATACACATAATGAATGTTTATGAGTGCAATGGACAGATTTTTTTTTGGTATTTTTGTTGTTTTGTGTTTATAATGGTTGAATATTTCATGAGGTGAAAGATGAAAAGATCCATTCAATGACGAGGCATAGCCGAGTTGAATGGATCATTCATTTCATCTTTCATTGAATGAAATAATTTGTCCATTGCACGAATTAAAAAACATTCATTATTGGTTTTATATGACACCTAGAATTGGCTCAAAATGCATGTGCACAAGTACAGCAGCTGAGCGGTCGCGGTTCGCATACACAATACACGCGGCGGTACTGGTTATCTCGGCCAGCGTGCAATGGACAATATCGTATGGATCCAGAATTGCACGGTGGATGACGTCATTGTAAATGGACTGAATGATTGATATCAAACAACCAATCAAATGACAGGGATCTATCTAGGTGTCATATAAAAGTGAATATGACTACAAACATGAGCCAAATGTGACTGAGAGGAGCATCATGGACGACTTTTCCTCATATGCGGTTTGGAGGATTCAAAATAGACAGATCCAACCACGAACCGTCAGACTGCACATTTATTTGGATTTCACTTTCTTGATAATCTGTTAAGGTACCTAAAAAAAGACGAATTTATCCAATCTGTGTTAGATTTTAAGAAGAATCAAAACCAAATCTGTTATCAACACAGAATGGTTCTGCTGTGTGGATGGCCCCTATATTATCTAATCTAATGTAATGATATGATCTCACGAATACTTTACATTTCTATAGAAGGTTATAGATTGTGATTCAATATTTATGGCCCATGTCTGAATAATGAAAATTGGTATTTAAGTGGAATGGAATTTAATGGAAAGAAAGGACAAGGGCGACCCCAAACTCAGTGGATAGACATCATTAAGTAGTGGATGAGGCTGAGTTATGGAGAATGTGTCAGAAGGGCACACGATCGGGAAATGTGGTGGTCCATGGTAGCTTAACTGCTGAGAGCAGATGGCACTTTACATTACATTACATATTGTATTACATTATACGGCTCATTACATAACATTACATTACATTATATGACGACATGGGAAGCACTCGTTATTCCAACGGTTCGTTATTCCGAACGTTACGCGACAAATGCTCAGATTAACGAACCCTTTTTTGTTTTCGGACTAACGAGCATCGAGGCATAGGCAATTCACATGTTTTGGAATTACGAACCTTTGGAATAACGACCCTTCGGAATATCGAACTGTAACCACGACATGAGGGCATCAAGTGTTCCCCCCTGCTCCCTCCCCATGCCCCCGCCCACGCATTGCTAAAAATACAAGCCCTAATCTTACTGATTTCCTTCTGCCGGGACATGGCTTAGCTCCTGGTCCCATTGCAATCAGGCACTGGTCTTCTGCGTTATAGTCCTGGCCCGGGAGTGCTTCCAAATCCAGTAGGGCTAAATCTCCAGACGTGGTAGCATTTTTCATCAGACATTGGGACTTCGGCTGCCTGTACATGGGGTGGAGTGATTGACGGGACCATGTTGCATGGCGTTTTATCATTATTGGAACTTACATTGGATGGAAATTACCATGACAACATCTTAAAGGGATAGTTCACCCTAAGATTATTTTGGTTAAAATAAAAAGAGACACATGAAAGAAACATATTAGTGAAGGTTTGATGAAAATCGGTCAAAGGAAAAGAAAGTTATTTGGTTTTAAATTTAGACTTTGTGACGTCAGGTGCGAGGTGCTCTCCCATATGTTGTGTACGAAATAATTTCATGAAATACTTTTTTTCTGATTTTTAATGATGTATCAAATACAGAAGTAAAATGATGCATATCTTTTTGAGAAATTGCACATTTTCAAGAAATAACACTGAGTAAAGGGTTTTTTCCCGCTGTGAACATACTTGAGAAAGTTCAACAGGGCCTCTGTACTGCAGGTGGACCATCGAACAGACTGCTGGCCGCTCACTGTGTGACCACTCATGAGGTTGAGGCGATCGGGGCAGGCGTTGAATTGGCTGTCGTGATACATACCCAGCCTTGGCGGGAACATGAAATAAAAACAAGTTCAATGAAAGTTCATGTAGTAGTAAGAGGTACTGAATGAGTATGCCTAAAATCTAGGACCGTTTTGCATAGAAAGTTACCCCCAAATCGAATGCAACACCTAAAGGTTAAATGTAAACTTTGCATTAAATAAAATTTGAATGCATAACGAGTTGTGTTTTAAAGTCAGGCAATATGGCAATTAACCCCCCCCCCCCCCCCCCTCCCCCTTTGTACTCATAACCATTTCGCATTATATCACTTTTCAGGATAGGTTTGACTGCAAAATTCCATGTGATATGATCTAGATTCAAGTGGGCCCAAGGGAACTTACAGGTGGCCTAGTTCGTGGGCCACTGTCATGGCCGTTCCCATGGGACTCGTGTCCTGGACCACAGCGCATCTGTAGTCCTGGTTGCAGGCCCCGAATATGTAGGCCAGCCCCGTGGCATTGTAGTTCCCGCCGATGTGTATATCGGTCCTGCAGGTAGAGAGAGAGAGAGAGAGAGAGAGAGAGAGAGAGAGAGAGAGAGAGAGAGAGAGAGATGGCGAGAGAGGGGTAAAAAGATTAAAGTGAGAGGGGAGGGGAGGAGGAAAAGGGAAAACGGGAAGAGGGGTTGGAGGAGGGAGAGAAAAATGACAGTGGGATAGGGTAGAAAGAAGAAGAGAAGAGGGAAAAACGGAAAATGGGAAGACAGAACGAGAAAGGGGTAAGGGGAGAGAGTGAGAGGGGGAGAGAGATGAAGAGAGAGGGAGAACAGGAGAGAAAAAAAATGCTAGTGAGATAGGGCAGAAAGAGAAAGAGAAGAGAGAGAAGCCAGAAAAGGAGAGACAGAACGAGAGAGGGGTAAGGAGAGAAAGTTAGAGTGAGAGAGGGATGAAGAGAGGGGGATAACAGGAGGGGATTGGAGAAAGGAAAAAGGGGGAAAATAGTGAGATAGAGCAGAGAGAACAGAAGAGGGAGAGGCTGAAACAGAGAGTGGGGCGAGGGAAAGAGAGGGGGAGTAAAGGACAGTGAATGGAAAAAGAGAGTTTTAAAGAGAAAGATGGATAGATGGAAAAAGAGTGAGGGGTGAGAGCAGCGGAGAGAATGTGAGACAGAGAGAAAGAGAGAGAGAGAGAGGGAGAGAGAGAGAAAGAGAGGCAAAGAAAGACGAGTGGAGAGACATGGATGGGAAAGAGAGAAAGTGGCGTGGACGAGGGAAAATGACGAATAATGAGAAAGAGAGAAGAGAAGAGAAGAGAAGAAAGGAGAGAAATGAGGGAGTTCATTTGGAGATGTACACGTCTACACTCTTGGATGTTATAAGGCTGCATGTTTTAGTCCATTGTTGATATAGTTTAAGATGCACCGAACAGACAAAATCAAACGAGAAAGGCGAGACTGGGAATGAAAAGACACAAAAAGATGGGCACATACCTGGTAATAAGCATCGTTGCATCATAGTTGTCCAAGGCCCAATATTCTTGATTTGATTCCCAGGTGCAAAATAGCCGGAGTAGTTGGTTTGCATCGGCCATTATCCCCATAACACCCTAAATAGAATGATTGAAAAAGTTAATAAATGTACATACATTAATATACATACAGACATACATACATACAAACACACAAACATACATACATACACACACATACATACACACATACACACTTACATACGTACATACATACATACATAGCTAACGGAATGATGACACAGATGTAACTTACAGGGATTTCTTCGTCCAGAACGATAGTCTTTGCCACACTGATCGATACTTCCACTCCTAGATTTGTGACGTCACTCCATAGCCCAGCTGCCTAAAAGTTTATATTTTTTTTAAAAGAGGATAAGTGAAATAACAAGAAGACGTTTAAATATCCTTGATGGACGATGGTGACTGCTACAACGGGCATGATGGACGTTAGGATGGTGAGGATGATGTTGGTAGTGGTACAACGATGAATGACGCTGAGGGTGATGATGATGGTTAGGGTGATGATGGTGATGATGGTGGCGATGATGATTGTGGTGGTGGTGGTGGTGGTGGTGGTGGTGGTGGTAGTGGTGGTGATGATAGTGGTGATGATGGTGACGATGATGGCGATTATGGTGGTGATGATGGTGGTGATGATGATGGTGGTAGTGATGATGGTGATGATGACGGTGATGATGATGGTGACGATAATGGCGATGATTGTGGTGGTGGTGGTGATGATGATGATGGTGGTGATGATGTTGATGATGGTGACGATGATGGCGATTTTGGTGGTGGTGATGATGGTGATGATGATGACGATGGTGGTGGTGATGATTATGGTTGTGGTGGTGATAATGATGATGGTGGTGCTGATGAAGGTGATGATCATGATCATGATGGTGTTGATGGATAGCGATGATAATCATGATGGTGAATGAGGCTGAGGGCGGTGGTAAGGGTGGTGGTGGTGATAATAGTGGTGGTGGTCGTGGTGGTGAAGATGATGATCATAATGGTGGTGACAATGGTAGTCATGGGGATGATGAAGATTATACCAACAGTGATAAAAGATGCGGAGAAGATCGTGATGGCGATACTAAATTGGTTCCGACAAAATAATATGACAATACTGGTGAAGATGTTGCATTGATAATGGTGGTGATGGTGACATTGTTGATTTTATAAAGCTGACTACGATGGTGATGGCGAAATGGTGATGGCGACAGTCAGGGTGTTTACGATTTCTATAAAGGGATATGCACAATATTTCAAGTACAAATTGTGGGACAGTTAATCATAAACTAGATAAAAAAAATGGGGCTATGACTGAACTTTTGTAAACATTTCCTCAAGTGCCCTACCTGACTCAGCACACCCGTGATATATTCAGTCGTGTCATCACCATGGTAACGCGCAACATCCCAGTGAACGAATATCATCAGCTCGACGACTCTTGGCGGTAGAACTACCCCTGGAGGGAATGGAAGGGGCGAGGAGGAGGAATGGACAACTGAGCAACCTCTGCTTTGGTTACAATAAAAAAAAAAAATGCAATTTTCGCTCCAAGTTGAACTTGATATTCGTGAACTACAAATTGATGGTGAGTGCAGTTTGTCACGTTTCATGTGGCGTATGTCCTCTCTCTCTCTCCCTCTCTCTCTCTCTCTCCCCCCCCCCCCCCTCTCTCTCTCTCTCTCTCCCTCCCTCCCTCTCTCTCTCTCTCTTTCTCTCTCTCTCCCTCTCTCTCTCTCTTTCTCTCTCTCCTCTCCGTCTCTCTTATGTTATCATCATCCTGACATACCCCACTCCGTGTCATAGTTGACATAATATATTGTTTTTTATCAAAACATTTCCATTCAACTTTTCTCCAGGAACGTGCGATATTTGTTTTCTCAAGTGATTGTATAAATCAACGTCCCATAACTCGTCTTCGGGCTTTCCGTCACTCTGAAGAGCCTTTGGTAGGCCTACTTTTACTGGCTGATATCGGGAATGCGATCTTTATGATCTTACGCGGGGTACCGGGATCAGAGCTACCCTCAAAATAGCCTAGAGGATAAATCGGTTCCTCTCCCGTTCACCCCGCCAAAACTAAATCAACGTAAACTTTGACCGCGTACTAAACGTAGTCTAAATGGGACGCAAAATAAACCATTTAATGCTGTCACAAAATCATTGATTTTCATTACAGAATCACAACATTGGGTGATTTCATTTATTCGCTGGAAGTGTTATGTCGACAAACGTAATTATACCATAGTGATTCCGAGGATAATGTCAATATTGCTTCAATAATGATATTTCGTCTTGTTCTAAATTTGGCGTCCCACGAAGTTAGTCCAGGTTTAGTACACGTACAGTATATTAGATAAAACCACCGTTGTGAACAGGGGCCATAGACTATGCACGTAATGCAACCTCTTCTCCCTTCTTTCCGATACAGCCTTTCGGATCTGCCCGCACTAGACTACTTATTCTCAATGTTTGTTTCAATCAAAGCAGAAACATGAAAGAAAAATATTAGCGAAGGTTTGACGAAAATCCGTCAAAGGATAAGAAACAATCTTTTGAAATTTCAAGTTTGTGACGTCACGTGCGAGCTACTCTCCCATATTTTGCGTACTGTTGCGTTCCATAAATTGCTGTTCCTGTTTTTGACGACGTAATAGATTTATTTCATAGAGGTGTGTGTGTAAAAACGTGTTTCTAATGATGTATTAAATGCACAGGTTAAAGAATGCATATAATTTTGAGAAATTGGAAATTTACAAAACAATCGTACACAACATATGGGAGAGCACCTGGCACGTGACGTTACAAAATCAAAATTAAAGGATCATAACTTTCTTCTCCTTTGACCGATTTTCATTAGACCTTTCCTTCAAGGTTTCTCTTACAGTAACCGGGGAAAGTGAACATCTTTCCTAGCAAAAAGTAGGCCGACATGTAGATTTTAAGAGGTTTATTTCCAATGTACTACTGCAAAAGAAAAAGCAGTCTCCCCCCCCCCCCGCCCCCCCCCACCCCCATCCCCCCCCCCCCCTTTTTTTTCTCACAGCATGCTCGAGCGGGAAGAGATGGAAGGTGTGTTTTATTCCCTGGGGTACGTGCCAGACAAAATATAGCTCTATATGGGATTTGTGTGTATTGTGAATAAATGATAGTACATTAAATAGTTAGTAGTTGTTCTGTAATATCCATACTAAACAGTTTGCACAGCACAACACAGTCCATCGAGGCTAAATCGTTCCTCCTAAATCAATCAAAAGATTGGTTTGCGAGTATATCATCATAAGCCTACCTGTGACCGGTGGAGGTATTTTGTGCTTTGGAATGGTTCTCAAGTTCTTCTGCGCTTTCCTCAGCGAAAGGAACTTTTGCTGTACATGAAAGCAAATGGGGTGGAAATTAACGGAGAAGTGGTACGTACCATTTATATATATATATATAAAAAAAGGGGGGGGGATGGGGGTGGGGGGGCGGGGGGGGGGAGACTGCTTTTTCTTTTGCAGTAGTACATTGGAAATAAACCTCTTAAAATCTATATATATATATATATATATATATATTCGAATTTTCGGTCATAGACCTTTATCAAGAATGAATGACTGAACAATTTACACAAAAACATGATTGCGTACAACGAGCGTATTTTAAACTGAAACTAGGGGCGCTTATTACATATTGTTACGTAGTACAAGATAGGCGTAAAACTAGGTAAACCAAATTATAGAGTAAAATCCACATATCGACATGATGTAAAGTTCCTGCACAAAAAAAGTGAAAATAAATCAAAATTAGGCGGTAGACTCATTAGGGACCCTTCAACCGATTGGAATGAACGTCTCATTCAGGAGCTTTCCTGTATCTATTCCTCACTGATATACATGTATTTGTTTCCGTCTCTCTCTCTCTCTCTCTCTCTCTCTCTCTCCTTCTTCTCTCTGCGCTCCTCCACAGTTGTTCTTTTTTTCTCTTCTTCTTTTTTTCTCTTTTTTGTTTATCCCTTTCTCACGTTTCTTTTCCCTTTCTTTCATCTTCTTCTCTTTCTTCTTCTTTTCATTCTCCGACTCTGAATTGTGAACGTTTTTATATCTGATATATTCTTCTCTCTCTTTTGACTCTTTGTCTTATTATTGATTTTAAATTTTCTCTCATTTTTTTCTCTAGGAATTTTACCTAATGTCGGCCAGTGGATTTTGTTTACTGTAATGTAGTATATGCAACTTTACGTAACTACTTGTGATTGTTTTTTGCAGGATCCCTAATGAGTCTACCGCCTAATTTTGATTTATTTTCACTTTTTTTGTGCAGGAACTTTACATCATGTCGATATGTGGATTTTACTCTATAATTTGGTTTACCTAGTTTTACGCCTATCTTGTACTACGTAACAATATGTAATAAGCGCCCCTAGTTTCAGTTTAAAATACGCTCGTTGTACGCAATCATGTTTTTGTGTAAATTGTTCAGTCATTCATTCTTGATAAAGGTCTATGACCGAAAATTCGAATAATTTTTCTTCTCCGGCGTTTCATTTTATTTGTTTGTCTTCACCTATATATATATATATATATATATACATTACATGTTATTATGTTTTTGCGTACAATCTGTCAGGAGTAGTCGGGTTATCATAGCTTTCAAATGTAAACTAATGCAGTGCTGCGTTTACCTGAAGTTTATAGAGATAGCAACCAATATGAACATGTACATAACATTGTATGTTTCTGGTTGTTTTTAAATTATTCGTTACTGTTTTGTACGACAGAAGGATTGTTCTTTATCGGTCACTATTTGTTCATCTGCATAGTATATGGTTAATTACTGTTCACATGGGTATGATGCTTGTGTGTTTAGTAGCTACTTTATCATAAATCATTACAACCAACTCTAATTCTACTTCTACTACTACTACTATTACTATTACCACCATTACTACTAGTAGTAGCAGAATTACTACTACATGTACTACTAATGGTATTGATGATTACAACGATAAGAGTGATAATTATGATGATAATACAAATAAATGTGGAAATGAATTAAAATAATTATACTATACTTTTAATTAGTACCATTGGCGCATAACGCCAAAGTTAATTAATTATCCTCATTATTGATACATATTTTTCACGCACCTCTACGATGGTGACTACTCTTGCAACCATTTATCTCTTTTTGTTTAAATATCAAATGTTCACATAACGAGTCACTGCAAAAAAACATATTAGGACAGGGTGAAATCAGTTTACCTGCACAGTTGATTTTATCAGGATCAGCGTAATGGCGATGAAAATGTGACTACTCGTTGAATAATTCATTTTTGATGGGGCGACATTCCCTGACGTCACAGTGCCATCAATGCTTCGATGTCGCGTCACATCCATTCACTTTCAATCCGATTCTGTTCTCCATCTTTATATGCAGTCGTCACAGCACGCCAAGGTCTATACGACGTTCCCATCTGACTGTGAAGACAATAATGTTAATTAACTCCCTCAGTCTCAAGACAGGATAAGCCAATTGACCTATTACACATGCCATACACCTATGGTACTGAGAGGGCTTAACTGGGAGTCCAAATACTAATATATTCGATAGCGCGTTACTACAATACTACCATGCGTGATGCACCATCTACCTTTGTGTCACATCTTAAAGACGATCGAATGAAAGGGAAAACAATCCTACATAAATCAAGAGCATTATGTCATGTGGCGGATGCGGGCAGACCTAATATATGCCCCAGGCATTACACACTAAAAAAAGATAGCATCCGGCTGGATTTCCTATAGCAACGTAAATGAAAAACAAAATCATCATGTTATTACGACTCCCTTCTTAACTCATATTCTATGTCGTACATTAAGTCGTTTGAATGTCTCAGGAGGGTATATGCCGCACCGGATGTTAGATTGGCGCATTTTTCTTTCCGGCATCACCTATCAGGCGTCAGTAATTTGAGATCGCCTCACTACTTATTTTT
>OZ022588.1:3845583-3888717 GCA_963669155.1 Arbacia lixula
GGCTTTAGAGAGGGAGTTGTGACAATGAAATATGTTTTTCTACTGCAAAGGAATCTTTTTCCTTTTCTCTAGTTATGGGCGGAGAGGTAGGATTTTGGTTCAGTCGCCCACATTTTGTAACGAACTGCGTGGGGAAGGCTTGTGTAATTATGACAGATTTAGAAACATCATGAACATTTTTTTATATATATAAATTTCTCTCCCTCTCTCTCTTCTCACTATTCCTCTTTTATATCTCTATCTCCCCCTGCTAATTCTACCCACAATTCACATTTTTTTTCTCTCTCCATTGAATATCATCCCCTTTAATGCTATTGATTATTAAGAAAGTTGTTGTTGCCAATTACAAAAAACGCGAATAACTCACGATACATTTTGAAGCCAGTTTTTGAGGCATGCACATTGTGTGTAGCCCCCCCCCCCCCCCCTCTCCCCATCAGTCATTTAGACAATGACAGACTTTGAATTAACAAACTTATTTTATCTCCAAGGATACAGATTTTCATGGTTTTTTCGATTTCTCGGACTGAACTAACGGCTTAATAACATGGACTGGTACAGAAAATGGCGATTAATGGTGAAATAATATTATTAACGTTCTATGCCTTCTCCATCTATCCGTCTGTCTGCCTTTCTATCTCTTTCCCCACCCCCTCTTCTCTCTCTCTCTCTCTCTCTCTCTCTCTCTCTCTCTCTCTCTCTCTCTTCTTCTTCTCTCTCTCTCCCTCTCTCTCCCTCCCTCTCTCCTCCCTCTTTCTCTCTCCCTCTCTCTCTAGTTCTTCTCCCTCCTTCTCTCTCTTTTCCCTCTCTTCTCCCTCCCCCCTCTCTTTCTCACACACACACACATATGAAACACGTACCCCATATTTCCCATCTCTCCCAATCCCTCTCTCTGCACCCCCCCCCCCCCTTCCCATTATATATATCGTACGTGATAAAGTCAAGGTGTGCCAATTCTTTTAGAAGCAGGTTTGTTCCAGTACATTCCATCAATTATCATTCTTATAATAAGCCATGAAATATTTAATGAGATTTTCACTTTTTAACAAACCATTGTTGTGTTCTTAATCAATCTGAATCAATTTATAGGCCCAACAAATTGATTCAGATTGATTTAGAACACAACATTGGCCATTGTGTATCACACATGTCAAAACACTATAGCAAGTGCCTTCAGAGTGTGATTATTAATTCATGATGCTTCTGGCAGAAGAGACTTTGTGGGTTGACATCTTTGACTTGATCTTCTTTAAATTTCAGCTTGATTCAAGTTGCACCTTTTAAAAAATTATTTTTTATCACTGTTAAAAAGGTTTTTTGATACCTAGTACAAACACAAACATCCATTGATTGACACGATCCACCCTTCCATTAATAAATCTTGCATTACTTCTGTTTTATTTGTTGCATGTAATTTCTAAGCCGCTAAGAAATTTGGGCACAATTAACTGAGCGCAACATAAATAAATTGCCAGCTTAATACCACTCAAACAAATGTCTTTTCACCTCAATGAACGACACCATACATTGCATGCATCTGAATTAAAATGTAATTCGACTATGATTCATTGACACAAATGCGTAAAAATGTACATCTCCACTCGTTCCTAGCTGTGTTTCAATTACTAAAAACTGATTGAATTTAATGTAATGCACTATATAATGAGATTATTGCCATAGCAACTATTGGAATGATTGCCCATAATAACACACAAACAGCAAATATTTACATTTTAAAGCAATGAAACTTATGATATTGCTAGTAGCAACACTACTTCTATTTCTACTACTGCTGCAAATAATGTTATTAACAATGATTGTGATAATAACCATATAAATAATATATGAACCATAGTGAAATTAATAATAACAGTAATACTTATCATAACAATGCATCAAAAAGCGATAGGAAATGCATCCCATTTTTTGTATGATAATTCAAGGAGAACGTTAGCAAGTTGATTTCTACAGCAGCAACAAACACATATAAGTTATTATCATAATCTAAAATCATTGCATACAGTATTACATTTTATTCACTCTCAGCACTCAATAACTGTCATGCAGTTATTACTTATAGCTTTTAAATTGCAATTTGAATAATTCCAATTTTCTCTGGAAAGGCTTCTTGTTAAAAAGAAGAGCCCATACCGCTGTACACCCTCCCTCACAACATCTTTACATATGGATAGATACTATTCAATAGCAATCAAATAAATAAACAAATTCTGAGATACGATCAATAATTTAAAACAATACACTGAGCTGCAAACATATTCACTTGTACATATCAGTATTACTTTCAGATACAGTATAATCATAAACCAGGGGGCAAATGAAAAAAAAAAGAGATCAATATTGAATAAATTCCAACAAAATAGCACACATCTAATTTTATTTGATAATCTCCAGGAATATATCAACATTATTTAAATTACAGCAAGATGCACTGATTTTTTGATGACCCATAATCAAACTAATCAGTTACAAAATCAATCAAAACGTTGATTAAATTATGGTGGAGAGGAAATGACAGAAACTACTACCCCATGGATATTTGTTAATACATTTTGGGTCAAATGAGAGGATGAGAGGATTCATAAAACAATACTAGTGTCATTCCTAGATAGCATATGAACTCTTTACGTGTTCTGAGACTGTTTTTTCCTCAGTTCAAGCAGACCATTCCTATAGAATAACATTGTATCTGGCTCTGGAAGGGTCAAAGCACTTTCTATTATGTTCATACTGTATGTTGTCTTGTAATCAAAGGTTTCATCATTAAAATATCATGTCCCCCCCCCCCCCCAAAAAAAAAAGAGTATTATGTACACAAATCTCATAGAACAGCATTGTATCTGGATCAGGAATGGGTTATAAAAGCTGGTACTATGTTCATATGCTGTTTCGTAATCAAAGGTTTCATTACTAGTATACATAAGCATTACAGATTGAACACATGTCATGTGGAGATTGTCACGCTTTATCATCATCTTGCATACACGCCCATCCAATTCTTCTTGTGAAAAGATAACGGGATTGACTTCGCCTAAAAATGGCCATTAATCATTGAAATCATTACCTGGTGTCCTGTCGTAAGCTCTGGACTTTGATAGGACTGGTCGCACAACGCCCGCCCGGTGCTACGCTGTGCAGATCAGACAATATTTATTCACTATCATGTCCGCAACTCTTATCACAGGCTGGAAGATACTGCTGCACATAACACATGCTCTCAAACTTTTCACTTAACCCCCTCAGTACCAAGCCAGGAAAAGCCCATCGACTTACTATGCATGTCATGCACTGAAAGGTACTGAAAGGGTTAAAATGCATTGTCTTTCTCCATGGGATGTCCTGTAGACACGTTAGTTGCATAATACATTCCTCTTGTACAATGTTTCCATTCACATTAAAGGGATAGTTCACCCCGAAGTTATGCTGGTTTTAATGAAAGCAGAAACATGAAAGAAAAATTTATATTGAAGATTTGACAAAAATTGGTCAAAGGAAAAGAAAGTTATTTGATTTTAAAGTTTTGATTTTGTGACGTCACATGCGAGGTGCTCTCCCATATGTTGTGTACAATTTTTGTAGAAAATGTCCTTTTTCTCAAAAGGACATTTACCTTTTCACCTGATACATCATTAGACACATATTGCTATAAAAAAAATTTATTCCTTCTTCAAAGAACAGCAAAAAGGCAATTTATGGAAAAAGCACTACACAACATATGGGAGAGCACCTCGCACGCGCCGTCACGAAATCAAAACTTAGAACAATCCGAGCTTTCTTATCTTTTGACCAATTTTCATAAAACCTTCACTAATATGTTTCTTTCATGGGTCTGCTTTTATTGAAATCAACTTAATTTCAGGGTGAACTATCCCTTTAACTCTCTGCGCACCGTGTGTTCATTTTTTCAGGGGTAATACACACAAATCCCATAGAGCAGCATTAGTATGGCACAACAGGAGTTAAAGGGAAAATTAAAATTAATAATATACAAATATTTCATGACCATGAGGGATCTTGTGGAATCTATTTGCACCGAGGTTAAGTGGAGGGTGTGCGGTACTGCACGCCCTCCACTTCACCGAGGGGACCAATAGATTCCACAAAGTTCCCGAATAAAGATCATGAAATATTTGTTTTATATCCTTCATTAATATATTCTTTGTCCATTACTTTAATCCTTACGATGGACCGTGTAATACAGTGCCCATGCTGTAAGCTCCGAACGCAGGAGTCCGATTGAGATGTTTTGTTATTTCCTGCGGCTTGAGCAAACCAACAGAAATTCAAGTTGCACCTCGGCCGCAATACCGCGAGAGTTCTGGCAGCGCGCCCAATGATTTTCCGCTAAAACGCCAAAAACCAGCTGGAAAGAAATGTGTCTCGTAGATTTTGCGTGTCGCGCATTTACCTGGGATGAATCAATGAAAATTGTATCGATCACCGATAGCTCGGATATCGATAGTCCAGAGGGGAAAAAAATGACTATTTTTGACATGACGTCACGAAATAGTACTTTTTTTCCCTCTGACATCATGGGCAGTGCTATTCCATGCACTGTAAGATAAACTCTTACGCACTCAGCTGATAAGATTATGTATTGCTTTTTTCCTCCTTTTTACTTACTAGTGAGCCATCAACAGGTGGATGTATATTTGCTTCATATTTGAATACTTGTCTTGCGTATATAATTGTGGATCACAGCCCGGTACCAGAGATTAGGCCTATCTCCTTATCTTATCATATCAGTCTTTTTCTTCCCCCAAGTGATTGCAATCACATTTAAAGGGGCTTTCTCGTTCAAAATAATGTTGTTAAATATGCTGATATTTACTTTTTCCTGTAATTATTTTCAAAAGTTGATCGGTTCTCCTACAATTTGCTTTGGTGCAATTATATGTTGTCCTTAACTTTTCCATCGCTTCTATCGCTAGTTCACACTAGCAATATGCACACATCTTACAGAGTGGTGTTGTGTTTCAGTTTGGCAAAGGTAAAGCATATAGGGTGGCCAAAATGCCATCAAAGCACTGCAGATACGGTCCATATCATTTGGTATGATGTCATTCTGACATTCATATTGCCCCACTTTGTCTGAGCAAATATATGCCAGTCCACATGGACGATAAGAAAGTGACCTTTGTCCAGAGATCTATGCTGAATAAAGACCATACTCAGACTGGGTTAAAGGTAATGAATAGCGTACAGTAACTGTTACCCAATGCAAGAGATATTAGGAGTGGTTTTCTGTGGTTTCTGTTGAAATATCCAGTGTTCAAGAAAATGATAAATGGTGGATTATTCAACTGGAAGGGATGTCATTAATCACACAACACCTACTCTGACTGTTGTAATCCTATTGGTGACATTGCCTAGAACTACTATTAAACAGTATCGCTCTATGATTTCTGCAATGAAGTTTAGCAGTTTCTTACTATCATATGCTGACGTCACCAACCGTGTATATTAGCACGTACTCAAGCTATTATCGATTGATCAATGGCTTCATCTAACAAGTCTAAAGTTCAGCACATATCATGTGCATAGAGCTATTCAATTCATGATATGACCCACATTCTTCTCAATTTTCATACATGATCGACCTCTCTATAGCGGAACATCAAAAGTTGGGTTTAGACCAAAGTACCTCTGTTAAAGTCAGAGCGGAGGGTGTTAGAGTCCATCTCACTAATCTCTGCCACTTTGACTAGATAAGCAAGTCATGGGACGGAAATCTTACGATGTAAGCATGCAACACAAAGTCAACTTGTGAAGTCACATGGGCAGTAGTCAGGCTTATATACAGAATCCAGGTACCGATACCATCATGTATGAAATCATGTGAAACCTTTTTTTTTCTGATTTGCTTATTTCATTTACAGGATGGAGCATGCATTCTTACCACTGGGTGTACGCATAAAAAAAAATTGATAAATTACCCCGGAAAGCCCTTTCATGAAAATCTAGCTAAATTGTCCTTAACACAGACTACTGAATATTGATGAATAAAACTTTGTCACTTTGTCATTGTGTCTTCTCTGGTGACCAGATTTGGCCTGGTGGTTATTCATTAAGCAGAAGATATGATTCTAAGATATGTTTTCTATTGGGTGTATGCTACCATTTTTTGTAATAATATTATGCATATTATTATTATGCATATTATGCATCTGGAAATGTACTGCTTTTCAACTGCTTCGTAGAAAAATATAACAACATGCAAATACTATCTCATGCAATATATTACACAATTTCTTTATTTTTTTTTAATTTCATACATCTCTCAAAATATCTTATTCCTTTCAAGGCCATACATTTCATGCTTTGTCCAAATAAACAAACACTTTGAATCATTTAAGAACAATCTGACATCTCATCTCCAAGGTTGACCCTCCTGACAGCATAAACAGATACATGTCATGTGCTGCCGGTTAAAGGGATAGTTCAGTTGATTTTGATAAAAGCAGAAACATGAAAGAAACATAATAGTGGAGGTTTGACGAAACTGTGTCGAAGGATAAGAAAGTTATGATCTTTTCAAATCTTGGGTTTTGTGACGGCACATGTGAGGTGCTCTCCCATATGTTGTGTGCTGCAGGATTCCATAAAGTGCTCTTTTTCTGTTTTTGATGAAGGAATAATTGTCTTTTGGAGAGGTATGTGTGAAAATACAAGTTTCTAATGATGTATCAAATGCACATGTAAAATTATGCATATCCTTTAGAGAAAATTGATACATGTATTTTCAAAAATATTACACAACATATGGGAGAGCATCTCGCACATGATGTCACAAAATCAAAACTTTAAACGATCGTGACTTGCTCATCCTTTGACAAATTTTCATCAAGCCTTCACTGATCTATTTCTTTCATGATTTCAGGGTGAACTATCCCTTTAAGTGATATACACAAATCCCATAGAGCAATACGCTGTCCAGTACTCATGGGGTTGGACAGCCCTGCAAATGACTACTCATACATGAAACTGATGACTAATGCAATCTGTGATGAAGCTACACTGCTGCATTTCAAATATATTATCTTTAGAAATATATCTAGCAACATTTGAAGCTTGACATGAAAGGCTTAGGAAGTGTTTGTAACATGTTATAAACATGATTTGGAATTAAAGAGAGTGAATCACTATAAGGCTTACTTCATTACAGAATCCTATTGTTTTGACAGACATGGTAACAATGTACCGAATCGACTCATACTTGAGTCCTCCTTGACGATTCGAGCACACTTTGAATGCGCACAGGTGTCTACAGGGATAAATGTTGACATCATGATGTGTGGATATAAGCACTGAATCTGTGCTACGTGCATAAACCACAATTTAAAATGATTCTGAGACAGGATTATAATCGTCGGGGGATGCCCATGTCTGGGTGAGAGATGGGCGGTGTGGGAACACACCTCCTTGGACTTGTACGTTCACACAGGAAGGGTTTGCTGCTGTTGCTTACCATAATGGCAGTCTATGAGGGTCGTTCACACTGTTTCCCCGCCCCGGCAACGCTGACTGGGTAGACAGCCTTGGCATTAATAAATTGCTTTATGGAGTCGTGTTTACGCATCAGCACAGCAGGAGCACATTAGTAGCACGGTACACACGATGAGCAACGAGCGACGAGTTACGAATGAGGAGCAACATGCGGCAAACTACCTCCGTGTAAAGAAAGCTTGATTTTCTCCTCCTAGACCAGTGTTTAACCTTCTCAGTCCCAGGGGCACACACATGTGTAACAAACCCATGGTGCCTTCGTAGCTTGGTGCTGCGAGGGTTGATGAGGATAGATCACCACTCCAAGGACTCCTCCTTGCGGTCCTGGTAGCGCGGGCTGTTCTCAGAGTAGAACTGGGAGTACCAGCGGCGGTGCTTGTTGATGAGGCGGTCCTCGTAGACTAGGATGGGCTTGTTCTTGTACATCTTGTAGTTCCACACCATGATGTCTCGCTCAAACTGGGGGAGAAGAGGGGAGGAGAGGGGATGATGAGAGAGATGGCAGGAGGGAGGGATGGAGGGATGGAGTGAGAGATAATTCAAGAATTTGTTACATTTCCAGACAAAGTTTTAGGGCAGTGTTTAGTTTTCACACTGTAGATGCAGGCTGAAGCTCCAGCATATGGTCTCTTTATTTTTCTTTAATTATTTTCATAACAGATTGATTGATCAATCTCATTTCTACAGAGAGCAACAGCAAACATAAAGATTACGTCAATATATTTAGAATTTCCTGTGGATGAGAAAGAATAACATGATATGATATCAACAGCACTAGATGGCCAAAGAGGTCTTACTTGGATGTACTCGGCATAGAGGAAGAGCTTGGCCAAAAAGCGAGGGATGTAGCCAGAGCTGTAGACGGACTGAGTCACCTTCTGTACAAGTCCCTCCACGGGAGTCACCCCTATTGATATAGTGACCTTGCCGAAGGGTACGTACAGGTTCAATAAGACATGGGCCGGTCCATTCTGACAGCGAGGGAGAGAGGGGAGGGAGAATGGGAGGGAAATACATATATTGTGAAAATAAAGCCAGTTCTGTTGCAATGTTTGCAAATGTAAATCACTGTATATACAAGTAATCATTTGTTATTTGTAAAAAAAAAATTGAGGTTAAGTAGATGGTAAACTAGCTTTTGCTTCAGCATACAAGTTCAATTCTCAATGATTAAATAATACCTGATATCTCACTGCAGCTCAGAGTTTCGCAAACAAATATTTCCTGAAAAAGAGGGGGTTGGGTATGCTACATTTTGCAGTCTTTATCAGCCTGAAATCAAGCCAGAGTCTGTGAACCTACTCTGTACAACAGCAAAGGACTGACACTGTCCTGCATTATGCAACAGCAACAGCTGGCTAGTTATCACCTTCTTTCAGTCACATGGAGACGCGATTTCAACATCTGGCTTATTTTCCGCATGAGACAATGGCACGTTATATTGTCAGCTTTAGATGATAAAAGACACACCTACTGTCTCTCATGATGTGTCTGTTAAAGTCACACTACAAACGACTTATCAAGAGTGTCCCACCCCATGTATGGAGGGATAGGGGGCAAAGTCAAGGCCAAGGGGGGCGGGGCAGGGGGCGTGGCCAAGGGGTGATTGACTTACCTGTCTGGCCCTACTTTCTGTG
Source organism: Arbacia lixula (assembly GCA_963669155.1). NCBI lineage: Eukaryota > Metazoa > Echinodermata > Echinoidea > Arbacioida > Arbaciidae > Arbacia > Arbacia lixula. The sequence continues at coordinate 3,854,745 of OZ022588.1, forward strand.
TGGGTTGCCTTGAGGGGAATCCCAAACAGGCTGATCTTGTGGAAGACCGTCATGACGCCGATGTGCTTGTGGTCCGGATCCTGCTCCCAGCAACCACCCCAGGAGTGAGAGGCCCAGCTCCACCACCTGATGGTGGCGGGGGGGGGGGGGGGGGGAGTGGAGGGAGGAATGGAAGAAGGAATGAGAGATGGGTGGAGGAGGTACATGTAGAGAAGGAGGGAGGGAGGGAGGGAGGGAGGGATGGAAGTAAGCAGGAGAGAAGGATGGCAAGATGGAAGGAGGGAGTGATGGAGAAAGAAAGAGGGAGGGGTGGAGGGAGGAGGAATGAGTGAAGAAAGGAGAGAGGGAGGGATGCAAGGATGGAATGATAGAAGTAAAGCAAGAAAGGGGGTGGCAGGTGGGATGGCAGGTATTGTACATGGAGGGAGTGATGTAGGAAAGAGTGAGGGACAAAGGGTGGGAGGGACAAAAAAAGGAAATAAATTTTTATGTTAGATTGAATTTGACTTGTCTTCTCACTAAGAGCACTACAAATACAACATTAGAAAATATTTGCTCCTGCATTTAGAGTCTTAAAAAGAGTACTGTATTTACATGAAAAACATGACAAAGAAATAATAACACCAGAAATTCTAACTTAAGCTTTCAGCAATATGTCTTCTAAAAAGTTTGTTAATTTACAATGTACATATTAATATTGTGGTTGTGTGTGTATGTGTGTGAGTGTGTGTGTGTGTGTGTGTGTGTGTGTGTGTCTGTGTGTGTCTGTGTGTCTGTGTGTCTGTGAGTGTGTGTGTGTCAGGGAGTGTATTCACTTATAAATGGGGGGAGGGGGTAAACTTGTCAACTCACTTGCTCCACATGTATCGGAGGTCATTGCCACTGCCCATGAAGGCTCCATGCACGTAGTGCAGATGGGCACAGTCAGCTCCATTCTCAGAGACATCCTAAACAGGAGAGGAGAGGAGAGGGGAGAGGAGAGGAGAGGAGAGGAGAGGAGAGGAGAGGGGGGAGGAGAGGAGAGGAGAGGAAGGAGAGGAGAGGAGAGGAGAGGAGAGGAGAGGAGAGGAGAGGAGAGGAGAGGAGAGGAGAGGAGAGGAGAGGAGAGGAGAGGAGAGGAGAGGAGAGGAGAGCAGAGCAGAGGAGAGGAGGGGAGAGGAAAGGAGAGGAGAGAGAGGAGAGAGAGGAGAGGAGAGAGAGGAGAGGAAGGAGAGATGAGGGAGAAGAGAGGGAGGTGAGGAGAGAGAGGAGAGGAGAGGAGAGGAATGGAATGGAAGGAGAAGAAAGAGGAGGTGAAAATGAGGAGGAATATTAAGAGGGGGAGCAGGGGGAGGAAGAACAAGAGCAGGAAGAGGAGATGTGAGGGGGAGGATGAGGATGAGGTAGAAGAGGAGGAAGAGAAGGGAGGAGGGAGGAGGAGCAGGAGCAGGGGGCACAGGAGGAGAGGGTGACAAGGAGGAGGGAGAAGAGGAAGAGCAGGAGCCGAGGCAGAAGAGGAGCAGGCCCACAGGGAGATGGACAGGGATTTCAGACATTAATGACAATCAATACATTTCAAATATCAATCAACTTAATAACAGGGCTGTCTTCTCCTTTAAAGAGGAAGTCTCATTAATGTTCGCCACATCTGGGGAGTAATAGTGCCAAGTTCAGTCAAAAAAAAAACTACATCCAACACACGTTTCACAAAAGACAGTGATTTATAAAGAAAGGGACGGCCAACATTCTGTCCTTGGCATGGTTTAAATGACTTGGAAATGACTGCACATTTTGGTTTATGGTTAATTTAAACATAACCACTACTCAGTTATAATTAACCACATGATAGAGAGGAAGGTGATCTACACTTAATTCTCAGATGAGTGAAACAGGATGATTTAGGGTTGATCATGAAAACTTTACAGGCACAAACCTCCGACTCTAAACAGGTGAGACTGATATCCATTTACACACTAGATGCATCCTCATGGTACACTCCTAGTTTCAAAACTGAAAAACTTGATGCTTTAAAACTACGTAACAGAGGACGTTAAACTGTTAATTAAGAAAACACTTAATTGGATATGCCCTATCCAAAAGGTTAAGGTTGTGTGACATGCTTTAGACAAATGAAACCATAACATGAACAAAGGTATAATTTGAGTACTGTTATCAAACTTTAGTGGTGATAAAATTGCCACAACAGTAGTTTCATATTCGAATTGATGCAGAGATGTTAATACATAACCTGTTTACACATTCCCTCTCCATTGCATGTACCACGCTACCAACTGTGTACCATACTTTGATTGTTGTCTTGGCATCAAAATATTAAAATAAACATTTATTATGGGCTAAAATCAATTCCTTCCTTTAAAAGTAACTAATTGTTAGCAAGCTACGGTCTATTGTACCATCTCTGGAGCAGCAGCAAGAACTTAAAGTAACATTGTGTCAATTCTATTATTGTTTGTTCAGGGAGTATATACTCTTATTCCTAAATATTCCTAAAGATTCCCTTCTAAAAAAAAAAAAAACAATCAATTTTACTCAGGTACATGAATTTAATTCTCTCTCAATTACCCCCCCCCCCCCCCTCTTTCCCTGACCCTTCCCCTTAAATGGCATTCATTCTGTGCAACCTAAGGTCAGCTGTCACATCAGCATTCAGAGATATCCACACCAATCAGACATATTAACAAGAAACTTTCCAATACCCGATCCCAGACAATTGGTTTCACACAACTTAAAGTTGCAGGATTACAATGACAGCCCACCCATGCATCTGCCTCACCTGATCAATATCTGTCACCTTCAAATCCCAGATTAGTTCTCAGCCTTTCAGGTACATGTGGAATGAGCTATCACTGAGCCCCTCCGCGCCCCCCCCCCCCCCCACACACTATTTTTTAAACCTTTGTGTGCAAGACAAAATTGTACTTAATTAGATTGTGTGCATTATTTTTTAATAAATGTACATGAGGTATGCAAAGATTTAAAGGAAAAGTCCTCCCTAAAGTGAAGTTGGTTTCAATAAAAGCACACACATGAAAGAAACATATAAGTGAAGGTTTGATAGAAATCCATGAAAGGATAAGAAATTTGATTTTTTTTTTAAATTGTAAGTTTGTGAGGACTATCCCTTGAATCCTTTCACAGTAAAATAGGTGCATAAACTTTCTAACAAGTTAACAGAATTTTCTAGCCCAACAGCAATTGCCAATATTGATTAAAAAGTAGTCAGAAGTACTAAGAAGTACTCACGCATCACATTATGTACACTTGACTTATAGAAATCGAAATAGTTTAAGGTTATATAAATATGATCTCCACATAACGGAGGCAAACACATTTGTATCACATCAAGTATTTTATAGATTACGTTCTTGAATAGGCATTACACTGGCTGGGAATGGTAATCATATAAATGGCATCAAAAAAATTTCCACAAATGCACTCTTCTTTAGTGTGTAATAGAATATATCTCATCCTCCGTTAAATACATAAATGTCGACATATTTAGCTTCTTCATATTTATTGCCCCAACCTTTGTGAAATGACCCTGGTACTGAGACGGTTGAATTTATTCAATCCCCAGGTCTGAAGTCACAAAATCCATTGTTCCGGGATCAAAGGCTCCAGAAACTGTCTGAGTTCTTTGACTGTATACCACATACACAGTATGTACATGAGATTAGTCATCGGCTCAAAGAAGCTCGACGGCAAAATATCAAAGGGCCATACCGGACATTTACAAATCATAAACAGGAATGAATGGAAAAGTTTGCCTTTTTTTCCTCTTCTTAAAGGTTAGCGGTGTCAAATAGAGGGATTTTGGCGATGATAGTGATTAAGTCTGAGATGGAAGAGTAACAAGCTTACATTGCCACCTCAAGATCTCAGCAGATTTTACTTTGTAAAAAACAGATGTCAAAGTCTGCCACATTCAACCATATCTTGCTAAATAACATTTAACACTCAGCGCATATTTCTTCACCACACGTTCATATCACAAAAATCTCAGTGTGAAGAACACATGTTAAGCCGAAATATACGCCAAGTACATGTATATACCCGCAGTCTGAACATCCATATGGCTTCTTTGACTGGCAGCAAAGAAGAATCTTTTCTAATTTCGCCTGTGAAAAGTGAAAGTTGCCCGGCAACTACCCACAAACACAGCCTGAAAGATATCTTGAAACATCCCACTGTGGAATGCAACTTTTCTTACAATGCTTTCGCCAGAATCTCGTCAAACATCATGTTGTTTCTTTGGACAAGTGTAAATGGTGGGTGAACATTTGTGGATTTTGCAAAATATTTGCATGACTTTTTGAGTGTACAGGCAAAGCAGACAAAATTGAGGAATCATAAAATTATATGAAAAAAAGACAAAAAAATTAAAAGTGATAAACCCTCAGACCGATTTTATATAACATCTATAATGTCACCAAAGAACAGGTTGATGACGTATTAAAGGTTAATTTTTCTTTATCAGCTTTAACTGTACTACTTCTATCTACCTTAAGTTGTTAACTTTTAAATGGTATATAACTCTAATGGTAAAAGCTAATTCATACTCAAAGAAACTGCTGGAAAATCAATTTCATTGCCATTGTGGCAATCTTACCATAGATTACTCATATTATCTTGTTTGTCAAACTTGTAAGTGACTGAAAAACTACTAATTTTTTAGTGTAAATGGGCCTCGTTTTGGTTCATGTTTCTTTCAGTAACAACTAATTGCACTCTACACGATACGCCATATGGGTACGTCAGCAAGAGATGTTCTTAAGCTACAAACGACTTTACGCACGACTGGTGACCCTTCCTTGTGCTAAACAAGACTCTCAATTATTTTGATTCCCATCAGCTAAAGTTCAATTCTGACGTTCATCAATTGAAATCCTAGTTGTTAACAAGTGTCTGAATACAGAGTTTTTGAATTGACAAATATGATTCGGATTGTTCGAAATTAACTCCCACAATGTTAAAACAGGAACAAAGTGTGGTGTCTCATTTAGCACAAGAAATGATCACCAGTCATGCGTAAAGTCGTTCTTAGCTTAAGAACAGCTTGGTGAAACACCCCCAGGAATAGGTCAAGTATAATATTGCACACATGACAAGCTGACAAGCTCGCCCAGGTCCTTAACGTGAAAGTACAAACAACTCTGGCAAACACTGCAGGCTACACTCCATGTGCATGAATAGGAGATATTGTTTGCCTGCAACTTATACAGCGCTCATGAAAGAAACTGGGCGATTTTCATTAACAGTTCATTCCAATCCATGGACTTTCCTACTGAGGAACACTTCATTGGGGTAGAAGTTTTTGTAACACTGGTCTCAGTTCAAATGAAAGTCATTATTGCCACTGACAATAATTGCCTGTTGCTTGCATGCCTGTTGCTTGCATGGTTTTAAGATTCAATGCATAACTTTCCTTGCTTATAGTGTAATGTATCATAACTTTAAAATAAATGATTTAATAAAAGGAGAGGTTGCAATAATTTGTAACTTTTACCAAAAAATTACATCAAAAACAAGGTGGTTCCCAAACCATGAGTCTCACCTGATTTCAAAATGGCCTCATATCATTTGACCTTTTGACCCCCTAGATGAGCTTTGACCTCGATCACCATCCTCATCAACACACATGTGGTATTACCCAGGGCTCATTTGTACCAAGTATGAACAAAATTGATGCAGAAATGAAGAAATGAGAGGAAGTTTAACCAAAACTTAAACATTTTTGTTACAGACTAATAAACAGACTAACAGTGATTAGGTCTCAGCCGAACTTTATTCAGGCAAGACAAAAATTACAGCTTTTTGCGATGATTGTGGAATATTCAGCTTTTCAAAAATCATTGAAAGGTTACAGATATCACGAAACAAGAAACAACGGATGTCGCTCTTTCATGCCATGAGTCTGTTTTCATTTTTCACTCTGGCTATTAAGCTGGTACTGTCATCAACCACTACCGTGTGGATGATGGTTGACAAAAACAGAAAAACAGAGACAGCTGTTGAATCATAAAAATGCAGACATCCAGGCCTCCATGTAAAAAATATCAATGAAGAGACAAATGGCGACACAATTTCAGACCAGTTAAACTTACAACCTATATAATGTCACCCTTAGAAGAGTTTCATGACATTTTAACATTTAATTTTTCTTTTGTTAGCATCTATATTTATCAGCATAAATACTTTCTTCCTGGTATCACGTGAATAGTGAAGTATTTCTTCGACCAATAGAAACAGTTGTAAAATATATTTTCATATCACTGATGAAGATTACTTGTATTATGTAAATGTCAAGCTTGCCAATAACAGAAAAACAATCCAGACTGACTCTTGAAGCTAGCGGAATCGAATCTTGCAATCAACTGCATGCCGGCTAGCCTACATGTAGGTACTAGGCGGTGAGGTGCATGGACACAACCCGGTCTGTTAACAACTAAGTCTGATAAAACCGACTACGCCCTAATCCCATCCTGGCTCTTCTGACTCCTTGAAAGGAGGAGCGAGATAAAGGATGGGATAAGGGCATAGTCTGTGTTACCAGACATAGTTGTTAACAGACTGGGTTGTGTCCATGCACCTCATAGCCTCGTACCTAGGCTACATGCCAGCCAGCAGTGGCGTATAAACCATGAGGCCTTTTACGGTCCACAGTGAATGCAAAAAACAACACTCCTTGTAAGTGTATTTTTCAGTATGTCCAGATATAACTTGTTTTTGTATTTGATCGGGCTAATGAAGACGCACTTAATGTCACCGTGATCTGGCATGGTTAAAAGACAATCTCTACAATTGTTTGTGTGCGTGTCGCTCAGCACGTACCATATGTAGAGATTTCTTCAGGGCAGGGAGAACCCAGCTGCACCTTTCCGCACTTGACAAAGCTGTCCCCCAACATTCATAATGCATTGTTCTCTAATTACCATGGAAACAAGACCCCACAACAAGACGATTGATATTCAATTCTAGTACCAAAACAATGAAGCATTGGTTTTTGCAATGCCCGAGTTCCTTTTAACATCAGTGTTCCAAATGTAGAATTCTGATAATGTTCTAAACGTAGCCTTACCTCCACATGTGAGCAGACATAATGCTCGGTCATGCCGTGGTAGTGCATGGTGCCCCATTTCTTCTCCTCCATATCCTCGGGGAACCACGAGGGCTCCCTTCCCTCTACGTCGTGCCATACCATCACAAAGCCGTTCTTCTCCAGCACCGACCACGCCTTTACGCTGGCCTGGGCAGGGATGGCCTCTTGCAGGGGGAGACAGAGAGGGCGGCATATATTTAAACAACCCGACCATCATTTTTATTTTTAAAGGTTATGCAAACCTGATACAGTGAAACCTAAGCCATGTCCCATAAAGATCTCACCGCAACTTGACTTGGTATCAATCGTAACTCGGTACATTAGAGATAAGGGGATCGGATTTAGACCAATTGCAACTCTTTACGAGATGGGGCTCTGTCCTAACTTATGCTCTTGGTGGTAGCGATGGGTTCAGATCAATCCACTAGCAGCTGCCATCACAGTGTCATTAACAACGCATGATGCTTCACCCAGAAAAGACAATGTGGGTTGACATGTGTGATGCACAATGGGCACTGCTGTGTTCCATATTCGTTATCTGATATACACACATTTTTTGGTCAAAATTAGTCTTATACAGTGAAGATCTCATTAAATATTCAAAGAATTATTACCAGGCAGTACAATCTGCTTATACAGAATTTGATATCCTTTGATTTTATTATGTGTAAATGTTGGCTTTAATCTTTTTTAAAAATTATCTTTTAAATGGGTCAAAAAAACGTTTTTAATATTTTGTATAATAATAAAAATAGCTATGATTAGTGATATTAAAAGTAATAGCAATAATGAGAGAAAGATAACCAACAACAGGATGAAGAGATCGACTTACTTTCTTTCTCCATGTACGGTATGGACACGCACTTGCCATCTTGTCCCTCAAAGACCCATCCGTGGAAGGGGCAAGTCAGACAGTTGCCCTGCACGATCCCCCCAATGCCCATGTTGGCTCCAAGATGGGGGCAGTAGGCGTCCACCGCGAACGCCTCCCCATTCTCCCCACGGTACACCGCAAACTCATTACCTGTTGGCAAGAGAGAGCATAAACAGATTATTTGAATGGGCTATTTTTGCATGGGCATGGGCTACTTTTCAAGCATGTGCCGCCCCATCCTCCTTAGGGTACACTGCAAACCCTTTACCAGTGGGCAAGGGGGAGCATTTTTTAGATGGGCTTCTTTTGCATGGGCTTGGGCTACTTTTCCACGAGCATGGGCTACTTTTCAAGCATACGCCTTGGATCTGATTACATGACGAGACTGGATGATAATATGCAACCCACTTGACAGAGAACAGAGTTGTACAGACAATTATGACAATGATGATGACTGATCAAGCCTGATGTCATGACACATAAAATCATTTTACTTACGAGGGTGAACAATTTTTCACATGGGCTATTTTCGTACTCATCGGGGCTCTTTTTGTGCTTTTGAGGGGCTTAGTTTCCCTGAACTCCCACACAGTTTTCACTGACGTGTGGTTACACAGATGTGAGAAGCAGAGAATTAAATATTAAAGATTTCATTGTTATTTCTTTCATCATGCATACATTCTACTTTTGTCAAAATAAAGTGGAATGAACCATAAAAAGCAAGATGTTTGTGAAAGATGATTTTCCTTAGATTACTAACATAACAAAGCTGACTATGTAACAACAACATTGATATTTATAACAAGTAAACCAATGAAAGAAACAGGTATTTTTAACAAGGTGAAGAAAGATGTCATTTAATTATCAAGACATCACAGCCTCACAACTAAGTTGCCAACATGCCTACCTAAAATGGCATTTTTCTCATCATTAAATATTCACAATTGTTTATTAATTGTCTGATTTTCCTTAAACTGTTTTTTGCTCTGCATCAACTTATTGCTATAAAAGTATCCAGTACTTCCCCTCCAACTACACAGTTAAAGCAAATGCATTTTTTTTTTGCTCTCTTGACATTTAACAATTTTAAGTTTTATAACACAACCGATTGAATCAGTCAATTCTGCAATGTCACCTCACTACTACATAGCAAATATTGATCAGAATTGATCCCGTTTGCTGCAACAATAACCAAGGGTTGATGTGACATCAATAGTGGGCCTGGTTTTAAGTCCACTGGGCCCTCACTCCCACACGCATGGGTAGTCGTGGTCCGGGGGACATATTGACGGCGGGAAGTTTATGAATGGGATTGCCCATGTTTGATCTCTGAGCCTGTTACACAACTTGTGAATGGAACTTTCACAGGTTGGTCAGCTCAGAGTGGAGGGATGAAGAGAGGAGGGGGGGGGGGGGGGGGTTGCATTTTGGGGGTTTCTAAGGACACCATATCCTAGTGGAGAAGCTACTCAAAAGGTTTGGGAACCCTGGTTTTCAGGCTGTTGACAAATCAAAACTGCAAACCAAAGCTCAAAAATGGCACGTATAATGTATTTTACTCCATTCCATCTCATACCTACAACCAAGGGGTGTTTCACCAAGCTCTTCGTAAGCTATGAATGATTTTACGAGCGTCTGGTGACCCCTTCTTATGCTAAATCACATTCTTCATGATTTTGATTCCCATCAGCGTAAGCTCATATCTGCTGTTTATAAATGAAAATTCTTCCTGTAAACAAGTGTCTAAATGTGAAGCTTATGATTTGTCAAATGTTATTAAGATTGTTGGAAATTAACTCCCAATATGTTAAAACAGGAACAAAGTGGTGGTATCTTATTTAGCACAAGAAGGGATCACCAGTCGTTCATAAAGTCGTTCGTAGCTTACTGACAGCTTGGTGAAACACCCCCCAGGGTCCTATCCTAGATTTGCGATTGATTGCAACTTTGACTTGTGTGACTGATATCAATCATCAATCATAACTCTGTACATGAAAGTTAGGGAATCAGACTTCTTATCAATTCAAATCAATTACAACTCGTTTTGAGATTGGGCCCTGTTTTAATCCAGGATGCTGTTGCATATATTTTCAATTGTTGTAACTTACCATTAATGGTAACTACTATGGTAGCAGCCAATAGGCTTTCAGCTTTGCTGCTGTTGCTATGGTAGTTACCATTAATGGTAAGTTACAATAGTTGAAAACATATAGGCAACATGGCCAAAGATGGATTATCTTAATTCACTTTGGTGACTTCAAACCAATTTTGTAAAGAATCACAGCCAGCCAATTTGCTTTCTTAATCACTTTTATTACATTGAATCAAACCATTATAAAAAAGCAATAAAAGCCATTTAAAGTCGTATATGGGTAAGCAAGAACCTCTAGCCAACACAGTCTATACCTGCATCAATCATTACCCATCATTATGTCCAATATTAATAATTAACCTGCATTTCTTCTTCACAAACAAACTACATGCAAGTATGATGTAATTCTTTGGTAATAGCAAACTAGTAAACTACAGAAATTATAGCTCAAGCTATTAGTCAGACAAGTGCATTTTTGTGTCGGACTGCAAGTTGTTCTGAAACTACATTACTTACATTTACATGTATACAGTACTCGATGCAATGTCAATATATTTACCTTTAATTAATGATGTGCACTGAACCTATAAAATTGATGCACACTTCAACATTACAGAAACTAATAAAGGGAAATTTTTCCTTAGTTTAATGAAGCTTTTGTAAAATAAAAATGTGCATGGCTATTAGTAAGGTTATAATGTCGCACAGTTGCTGATAATTTGCCAACATACCACTACATGTACCTCACTCATACACTGTTTTCACCTCTAATTCAATGCCCTTGGCTCAAATTAAGAAAAGCATGTGTCCAGCATCAAAGCTGGGTAGTCAAGCATACATTATGTTATGTAGCACAGTGGCTGGTGATATGTCATGAACCCCCCCCCCCCCTTATATATTACAAAGGCTATGCTTTTGACCACACAACTAGAAAACATTGTTTCCATCTGTAATCTGGCGCCCCTAGTTACCGCCCGTACACACGTCCAATCAATTCAAACCAGGCCCACTTCTGTGCAGACAGTCACCGCATGTGTGTGCTTATTATTGATTACACAGTGACATCACAAAGGAATGTTGACCCTAGGCAACCAAGGAGCACGGAAGAGGATTATGTAATACCCAAGGATATCCCCTGCTCATCAGATACTCCACATCCAAAGGGAATAAGTGAAGATCCCAAATTTGATGAGCAATTCCAATCAGCTGGCTTATATTTGTGGGAAATTAGTGTTTGAAACAATAACCAATGACTGCTACATCTCTGACTTTGTGGAGCAATCTGCCCAAAAAATGTAGCGACTCCATAGCTACACCAGGGAAATTGTTTCTTGCACCAACAGTATTCAGATACCAACTGCCATTTCCCTCCACAAACTGGCTTCCGTATGAATATTAACCCCATCAGTACCATAGGTGCAAGAAGTGTTACGTTAATGGGGTTGTCCCGGCTTGGTACTGAGAGGGTTAACCCCATCAGTACCATACAATGTAGGTGCAAGAAATATTAAGTTAATGGGGTTGTCCCGGCTTGGTACTGAGAGGGTTAACCCCATCAGTACCATAGGTGCAGGGCATGTGTAAAAAGTTAACTTTGGGGCTTTTGCAGATTGTTACTAAGAGGGTTAACCCTCCTAGTACCATCGGTGCAGGGAATTTGTAATAATTTCATGACTTTTCCTGGTATACCTTCAGAAGGTTAACACATCTAGAGCTCCGCCAACCTGGTATCAAGAAATTCTCCACTTGCCTTGCACAAATCAATTGCTGTTTTTTATCAGAAAGACCGACATGTTAACTATTGCTCTGTTATAGAAATGGTGTACAAGCTTTGGGGTCGATTTTGTGGAACAAGGTTTGCATAAAATGTGAATGTTAGTTTTTGGATCTCTGTACAGCTCCACTACTACAAAACTGAGCTAACAATTATTTGATCACCATGAAAGCCAAAATACATTATATCAATGTTGACTTCCATGGGAGAATTGGTAGCTGATAGAATTGGTCATGTGATAGTATATATTTGTGTCAATCTCCTTTAAAGCCAGTGCTCATATTCATTTAAGTATCTTGCCATACATTAAGACCATACTTTGCTATACTTTTTTCAGATCCGTCATACATTGCTATGTATTTATTAGATATTTTGATATATAGATTTAGATCATATCATGCTTGACATTTATTTCAATCATATTTTACAATCCATTGCACCTCTGCTTTGATTACCATTCGCTTTCAAAATTGTATTATTTGAAATTATGTTTGTATTCTGTAACATATCATATTTTTATATTTATCCACTAAGCCAGGGCGAGACATTTAACAGCTAAATTATTTCTCCAGGCCCCAAAATAAAGTAAAAACTTGAGTATAAGGAAGCCAAGGATACATGTAAAACAACTTGGTTATCAAACATAAATTGCATCTGAAGCTTTATAACTTCAAAACTTGACCTTGACCTTAGCATAAATACTTTGATACTTTTTAACAGCAGAATTTGGTTATGACTGTATTCTGTCATAAACACATGTACCATCATATTTTCATATATCCACTAAATACTGCATATTTCATATATATCCACTAGCCAGTGCAGGACATTTAACAGCTAAATTATTTCTCCAGGCCCCGAAATAGAGTTTAAAAATTGCATCTGAAGCTTTATAACTTCAAAACTTGACCTTGAGTCCTAGACCTTCGCATAAATACTTTATGATACTTTTTAACAGCCAAATTTGGTTAACTTCATCATCATCATCACCACCATCATCATCATCATCATCATCACCACCATCATCATCATCATCATCATCAGGCATTGTTCAACCATTGTTGAATGAAGCCCTCCTCAATCAGTTTCCTTTCACTTCTATTTGCTGTCATTCTGTTCCATGTTGCTGTGTTTGTGTATGATGATATTTCGTCTCTCCACCTCCTCTTTTGTCGACCCCTTCTTCGCTTTTCTGTTCTTGGTTGCCATTCTGTGAGGTTAACTTCACAACTTAGCTAAAGGCAAACAGCTAAATAATAAAACATTAGTACTGTACACAAAATGTACATGTTAGACATAGGTTCTATAACCGAGCATTCTCTATCTTCATACAGTAGGCCTATGTGTGAGTCTTGTGTGTGTGTATACTATGTGTGTGTGTGAGAGAGAGAGAGAGAGAGAGAGAGTGTGTGTGTGTGTGTGTGTGTGTGTGTGTGTGTGTGTATGTGAATACCTGTATAGAACACACACCTACAGACTTCACTCATATCTCTAGTGCACTTACTTGTAGATCAATAATATAGAATTCCAGGGCAGTACAGAATCATGGCATGGGGTGGTTTACATTTAGGATCAAATGGATTAATTTTCAATGAAAGAGCAAACAGCATAGTTGCAAGGAGTAGAATAATGGCATTTATCAAGCACAGAGGAAGACCGTTAATCAAGAGAGGCTGGGGTGCTGGCTAAACATTAACCCGGGCCTACGTGCATCAGATAATGATGACCATAAGCCAGGACTATGAGTGGGGTGGGAGGGGGTGGGGCGAGGAGGGGAAGGGCTGGGAGGGAAGGGGAGGGGAGGGGTAGGACGGGGTGCACACAAGACTACACATGTTCTTCATGGGTTGGAACATTCTAGTCAACATTATCTGCACGGTTTGGGAAATAATCTGAACTTACATTGGGTTGATATCAAATGAACAGATAGCACTACCATCACATTACCAGTGCTAATGAATTGCAGTTTTACAATTCAATCATATATTTTGTAACTTTAAAGGGCATATACTGTACTGGGAAGGCAAAAAAAGCCTTCAAAATGTAATTGTTAGCAATCTTCTTGCCAATGGTCTTAAATTCATGTATTGTCTATTTTAGAAGCATGTTGAAAGTTATTTGCCCTCAAATGATCCACATATGGAGTAATTAATGATTAATTATACTCCATATGTGGATCATTTGAGGGCAAATAACTTTCAACATGCTTCTAAAATAGACAATACATGAATTTAAGACCATTGGCAAGAAGATTGCTAACAATTACATTTTGAAGGCTTTTTGCCTTCCCAGTACAGTATATGCCCTTTAAGGAGTCTTGTCTGAAAAGTTGATGCATCTTCAATTGAATTTGTTGAATACGAGTGACCACAGTGTATGTGTGTTAGAAAACTAAGGTTAGCCTTGATCTGCAAAAATTAGACTCCTCTAAAATGTTGCACTACCGATGCTCTTTTTACCTTTATTTCCCTTTAAAGAATGGTTATAAAAGGGTCATATATCACACAACAACAAAAAGGCATTCATCTTGCAGAAATGTACAGTGTATGCAGTTTTATTTGATGTGCATTCCTTGTAATAGAGCCCCACGATGAATGAAATTAAATCAAGATCGATTTTAAATGTGTATTAATGGATATAGAGCATCATCATAAAGCTACAATTTGCTCACCCGAGGGAAAACATGCAATAATCCTTACATTTTCCATGTTTACATGTTTACATACATGTCAATGGAGAATATTAGTCATGAATGTTTTCAATGCTTTCCATCACTTAAAAAGTATGCTACAAAGAGCATTCATGCATCTGAAACCATTGAAAGAGTTTCTGTTGCCATTGGTGGGAGGTTATATATCGCTATTTGATTGCACTACATCGGATCATGGCTATTTATATCAAGTCGTCATGCTGCGCAATGCTGTGGAGGAACTTGAGCAGAAATACTCCAGCGCATGTTCACTGTAGGCTTGACATAAGGCTTTTTAATCACAACGTCAAACTTTTAAAAGATAACTGTCTAATCCTTTAAGCTTTAAGCTTAAAGCTTCATTAATATGCCTCTTTCATGCTTTCTGCTTTCATAGAACCAACTTAATTTCAGGGGGAACTTTCCCTTTAAATGTTGTAGCCTCAAGCCATATATTTGTGGTGTGTGGGTTAAGAACACATCAACATCAATAAACTTTACTAGTTGCAAAACTTATAATAACTTATCCACACTTTGCCCTTTCTCATTTCTTTCTTCTTCTATTTTCTGTATTACTTTGTGACTAGTTCACAACTTCTTCTACCTCCATTTCGTCCCATTTATTTTTGGTTTAAAACACCAACAACTAAAGCTTGAAATAGTCTTGTGTAAGTATTATCAAATATTCTTTTCTTCACCCCATAAGTGGGTCACTTATCCAAAAGAATACAACCACATGGTGTTACTGAAAGTTTTATTTTGAATTTGTATTTATTAGTACACTCACCATGGAAACATTCAAAGAACATGATTTACATTAACATCTGTAGAATTGTAGCTTTGACCTTTTTGTGGGTGGATACTCAGATACTGTGTACTGTTAGATATCTGGGGACTAACTGACTTGGGTTTCAGTCTGCAAACTTAATTGATCAACCTTTGATGTACATGTACATGTACATGACGGATGCTATATTATGCGTCAACAGTGCCTTGTATCCATGTGTGCCAGTTACACAGAAGGAACTGTTTTAGTAATGTTTGGCTTGCTTTCAAAAATAAACACAGGTACTTATCTTCACTATGGGGGGACAGTGCAGTCACTTACTGTACACAATATATGGATTTAGTGCACTATTGTGTTTTCATTGTGAACAGAATTAGCTTACAGGGGAAGAGTAAATATTGCATAACAGTTCAAAAGGGGAGAAACTAAGATTAAGTTGGTTCTTCTAATTTACACTGTCCTACTACCCATTGTACAGGCATACAGGGACTGACTGAATTGGACCAGATACTGGTATTAACTCATTCAGGGTAGAAGGTCTTTTCAGAGCAAAACTGATCACTCTTTGGCTTTTAAATTGGCAACACTATTTTTTTCAAATTTCAAATTTAGTGAGTTGCCAATTTGAAGATTTACCAGTAGTGCCCCTTATTTTGCTCTGAAAAGTCATTACGAAGGTATGCACAAAATTAATTAATATTGTGCAGAAATTGATGCCTTTCACGTGATGAATCTTTCATCATTTTTAACAGTTGATACATCAAGTTACATCCCCAAACCACATATTTGTGGTACTTGGTCCAAAATGGGCTACCATAAGCCCTGTTATCACCCTCGGCATGCAGATGTGTAGGAAGTCAATAAGTTAGCAAAACTTGGTGGTGTGGGGGGTTATAAGAAAAGCTGCATTACCCTCATTTCTTTATTCATGCTTGGTGCATGCTTTTTCAATATTATGCCATGAATTGTACACAACTTATTTGGCCTGCAAAAGCACCACAAGGAATATGGGAGTACAATGTAGGTATGATGTAGAAGAAAAGTTGCAAGAAGATGAAGACTAGAAGAAAAACGAAAAAGGGGGGAATTTATAAAGAAAAGAAATGGTGTAAGAGGAGAAAGTAGAGGAGTTGTAGAATAATGGGAATGAGGATAGAGGGAAGGTACACTGTTGACAGAGCAAGGTAAATTTGCAATGAACAAGAAAGAGGGTGGCAAAGAAGAGAGGGAAGGACAAAAAGAAGGAAGAGTTTAAACAACAAATAGATCAGGAGAGAAGAATTGAGAGAGAAAATAGGAAGGAAAAGAAGCAGCTGATATGGAGAAGAACAAAAGGGAGGAATACAACCAGGACAAGTTAGTCTGAGGAGGAGGGGGAAGAAGACTGGGGTAAGGAGAAGCTTGATGAGATAGAGGATTCGGTGGAGGAGAAACGGGAGGAAAACAGGAAGGAGGAGGAGGGGGAATGGTTGAGGAAGACGAGGCTGAGGAACATTAGGAAAAAGGGAAAAGAAGTTAGAAGGGGGTGTACATGAGAAGCTAGATGAGGTAGAGAAATAGGAAAAGGAAATAGAATAGGTGGTGGAGAAGGGAGAGGAGACAGAGAAGGAGAAGGGGAAATAGGTTGAAGAGGAGGAGGAGGAACAGGGAGAAAAATCAAAACAATTAAAGGAAAAAAATGAGGAGTGTGCACATGAGAAATTAGATGATCATGGAGGAGAAAGAGGGGAGAGAGAAGGGAAAGAGAGGGGATAACATAGTGTAGTCTGAGCAAAGCATTAGCATGTAGTAGGAGTTTGTAATCAAATCAACCGTCTTTAGGCCTCAAGGAGAGTTGTTGATTAGAAAATTTGTAATTTCCTTGGTAGAAGTTACATAATTCCATTCTCTAAGAAAGTTTTGTTGCACACTCCTTAATTCCTCTAAAACTCCACACGCCCCCCCCCCCCCTCCTTTTATAGTGCTCTACCAATCACTCTCTTCTCTCTTTGCCTTCTCTTCAGCCGTCCTCTTTCTCTCTCTTCCCCATCCCTCTCCCTCTCTTTGATCCACCCCCCCTCCCCCACTCTCCCTCTCTCTGTCTGTCTCTGTCTGTTTGTCTTTCTCTCTCTCTCTCTCTCTCTCTCTCTCTCTCTCTCTCCCTCTATTATCTATTCCACACCACTCTCTTTCCTGCTTTTTTCCAATCTTTTGGTCTGGATATCTCCTCTTGATGTTTGTCTGAAGAAAAAAGCAAAAGAACTAACACAAAAGGGGAAGAAATAAAAGATATCTCACCAAGAGCACTGATGTATTTGACTTCTCCCTTTGCAAGCTTTGTGGTTGCAATCAGCGGGATCCATCCATTGGGGTAGATAGGAGGAAGGTTCCCCGTCCGTCTTCTCTTCCTGACCTCGTTCACAACGTCACTCTTCTTGATCCCGTCTGGCAAGACATACCCAACATCGCCAAGCTTAATAACATGGTCAAGTGGCACAAGGAATAGTCCGTATAGGTACCGAAGGACGTAGCACACAACAGCGAAAATTGAGATGGTGAGAAGGGTCTGAGCAGCGATGAAATTTGTGACGTTCGTGGCGATCATTTGCAGCCATTCTCCCAGGGGGACGTTCATGACCTTCAGGTTGTCTTTCAGGAGCGAGAGAGTTGGGGTGTCACTGGCCAACGCAAAGGCCAGACCAATCCCCAGGATAAGCACAAGACCGGGGAAAACTTTCGAGAGACAGAAGTTGAACCGAGCCATTTTGATGTCAAAATGTTTGCTTACTTTTTTATGTTGTTACACGTGTCTTGGACAGGAGACTTGGCGTGGAGTAAAGCTATGGTAATGCCAATGAAGCTGCAGGTATCTGACGTAAGGCTAGGCTGAACTAGGCTGAAGTAGGCTGAGTGTTATGAAGCTTGTGATCTGCACTGTCAATACAGCGTCTCAGTGCCGTAGCCGGTGGGGCTTGCTGCCTTGGCAACTCGGTCACGATCTCGGCGTATCCGTCGGGCGATATTCGGCTCTAATACACGATTTCACTAACTGTCAGCTACTCCAAGTAGGCATAATAAGCAACATGAATACCACCAGCCGTAAGAATTGCTTCACTATTAAAATGAAGCTTCTTCTCGCCCAGATATCAGAGTCTACAACAACCACACACTCGAACTCGTTACCATCTCCACACAACACTCAAACGCTAGGCGTGGGACTGCACTTGAGTGTAGAGATATACCAGCGACCTCTTCTAGCTCAGACAAACACCTGCGGGCGAAGATAAGTAGGGGTTCCGCGCGAGTGAGACAGGACACTGACCGCACCGGCTATACAGATTAGAGGTGCTAGGTTTCAATCCGACAGGGCGCGCGTGCACGCTCGTTCCTGTTTACAAAAGAACCGTGGTCGGGTCGGGTCCATGGTAGAACACATGTGGTGACGATATGACATCATCGACGACCCGAGTGTGTTTTCATGCACGTCCGCACGCGCACCAACACACAACAAAGCTCACAGTTCATGTCCTTGGGAGCTAGGCACCTACCGTCCCCCCCCCCCCCCCCCCCTCTTCTCCCTCCATCCCTCACCCCACCTTTATTGCTATTTTCGCACATGACCACACATATTTCCAATAATATCTAATCCACCATGAACCGTTTACTGTCTGGTCATTAATTGTTTTTATTCGACGCATCAAAACCAGTCAGTTAATTAGTATCATTAACTTTATTAATCGATAGGCCTAGTTTATTATTCAGGCTTTGTCTTTCAGTTTGCCAACTGTGTTTTAGGGGAGCACTTCCTCACTTGTAACTGTTACAAATAAACAATATGATACGCATGACATAAAAACACTATGATAAGCATGACATGTAAACATTGAAATATACCGTTTGATAGAATGATTACACAATAATATTCACATACAAAAGAAATAATGCTTAAGGTTACTAAATTAGACAAATAAGTTCCCACTTACCTATGTAAAATTATCCACTAAAAACAAATTTCACATTCGTTTGCCACAATAAAGTCTCATTTTGACGAAAATTTGAAAACACGCACGCCTCTAGTGACGTATGAGAAGTCAAAATGTCATAAATGCCAATAAATAAAATATTTTATTCACGCCATTCAAACAATACGTTACCAATGGGAACCCCAAAGCTTGTCCAAGGTTTGTCTGAGTAGCAACAACTAATAGATTCAAAGTGCATTCCATCCATTGAATCTGAATGACAAGATACAGGTGAATGTAATAACGCGTTACTACGCTGTTAGGGGGAAAGTTGTGAATACATTACGAAAATGGTCTATTGTTGACTTCGTAAAATCTATGGAATTTTGATTTCTCATACGTCACTGGAGGCGTGCGTTTTTTTTCCAATTTTCGTCAAAATGGGACTTTATTGCGGCAAACGAATGTGAAATGTAATTTTACATAGATGAGTGGGAACTTATTTTTCTAATTTAGTAACCCTTTAATGGTAAGTTTTATGCAACGGGACCCAGTTCGTAGTTACACCATTATCGAATAAATACTACCAGACTTGAGACTGGGATTTGTTCATGAAGCTGTGTAGGATGATGGGTGTAAAGACATTTTACAGTGTGCCCGGAACAAACAATAGAAACAGGTGCACATGGTGGAATGTTATTTCACTACCTTCTCACCGCTGAATAGCTGTTGCCATAACTCCATGATGATAAGTTGAAATGTGGTCGATTATCTTATTAACTTCCATTTTACTCTGTGAGTAGTGCCATTGATCTGAGATCATTGTTTTACCAGCAACAATCTGCTCATGAGCAGATTGTAATAACGAACTGGCGTATTGTTATTTTAAAAACTGCTCTAGTGGCCTTTGCAGGCAGGTGATATCTATACGGCGTGCCAGCGTGTCTTATTCAGTGGATCAGTGTGTAGCATTATCCCAATCACTGAGCAAATTTAAAGACACTCAAATTCTAATTCTTTATCCTTTAAAGGGATCGTACACCCCAAAATTAAGTTGGTTGTAATCAAAGCAGAAATATGAAAGAAACATATTAGTGAAGGTTAGACGAAAATCTTTCAAAGGGTAAGAAAGTTATGACTTTTTGAAATTTCAATTTTGTCACGCCACGTTCGCGGTGCTCTCCCATTATGATTCCATGAATTGACATTTTTCCTGTTTTTTATACGGAATATTTTTTGCCATAGAGGTATGTGTTAAAAAAAAACGTGTTTCTAATGATTTATTAATATACAGGTAAAAGGATGCATATCTTTTTTGAGAAAATGGGCATTTCCAAAAAAACAATTTGTACACAACATAATGGGACAGCACATTGCACGTGATGTCATAAGATAATCATTGAAAAAGATCATAACTTTCTTATGCTTTGACGGATTTTCTTCAAACCTTCACTGAAATATGAGTTTTTTGTCATGTGTCTGCTGTTATTAAAATCAACTTCGTTTCAGGGTGAACTATCCCTTTAATACAGCGATGGATGTCCATTCCAAGTCTTGCTGCGATTAATCGCCATTCTTTATAAGGAGGGGTCTGTTTTGATTGATATAAAGTCCGGTGTCCTGAGCCGAAGTTAAACAGGTGTTTGAAAGTTGTCCTGTTCATGGTGTTATTTGAGGTAGGTTTATTTGTTTTTTTGTTAGTTATCTTTTTTTTGTAAAATCATGCCTATATTCATAGTCATGTGAACCATGTTGACTCCAATAATGCGCATTTATTCGTCTTTCATTTGCATAGAACTATATAAAATATCAATATACTTTTTTTTTAAGCTTTCTTGCCTTTATTCAGATGTTCTTAATTCATAATTATACAAAATGATTTAAAGAGGAACATGATTGTTCTTACAGTGTAAACATATTATATTGTCTCATACATTATAAGCACAAACTTTTTTTAAAAAAATATATTTTCCATAAGTATCCAAACTAATATTGTACATATTCAATCAATACAAATTGTGATACAATTCTGCAAATTGGCAGGAAAAAATATATTTTCCATATAAAAAGGAAAAGATGACTGTAATACTTCATATTAATCATTTTAAAAGGGAACAATTTTACAGTATAAACATATCTTCTATTCAAATTAATTGCTATTTAAATCAAACCGTCTGAATAAAGATTTTCTTTTATAAACAAAAAGTATAAGGTGAAGGTGCTACTTTATATCATAACCCATAATAAACCAACACAGCTCTAGGGTCATTTGGTACAGCGCCATCTAGCGGTAAGGGATTGCAGAACAATTTGTGTCTAGTAATGTTTTGCTTGGTCAGCTCTCACCACACACAGTGACAGTGATGATGGTGACGATGGTTAATGGTGATAATTATTATGCTGATGATAGTTACGATGATGAAGGTGATGATGGTAAATGGTCATGATGAGGACGGTGGTGATGGTGACGATGGCAATAGTAATGATAATGAGGATAATGATGATGATGACAACGGTGATGATGATGATGACAATGATGACGATGATGATGATGATGATGATGATGCCAACGGTGATGGTGGTGATAATGATGACGATGATGATGATGATGATGATGATGATGATGACAACGGTGATGATGGTGATAATGATGACGATGATGATGATTATGATGATGACAACGGTGATGATGGTGATAATGATGACAATGATGACGATGATGATGATGATGATGACAATGATGACGATGATGACAACCGACGTGATGATTATGATGATGACAACTGTACAGTGATGTTGATCATGATGATGATGCTGAGAACTGTGCTGGTGATAATCAAAGGTTACACAAGTGGCATCTACTATGGACAAAAATGTCACTGCATTCATCATTCATTCTTAAAAATTGAAATAGCCCCCCCCCCCCCCCCTCTCGGCGGCCAGTGGCTTTGATGAACAAATTTACCCCAGATATCGACCCCGTGTAGTGGCTGTTTCTATGGTACCCTAGACGCCGACAAGCTTTGAACTTTTCTCTCCCCATATAGACTTCTATTTGTGTGGGTTTTTTTCAAGCCTTAAAAAGGAATAAAAATAGTGAGCACAGTCATCATGAATTATTTCCAAACTAAAACTGTTGGGCAATGGTAAGGTGATCATGATTCACCTCTCGGATCAAATGTGAATCCGCCATTTGACTCGTGCTAATTGTGAACCGTCACCATGAACATCGGGCATTATGCGTGTATTAAGATTATTGACGATTGCTATTATTTATCGTAACAAATGTTTGTGATATATAAACAATGCGTAATGCTATGTGAAACAGAGGGTAGAATAACAAGGTGTCTAGTCTTGTACATACCAGACCGTATATCTTACTTTGACTTAGAAATGTCGAACAATTCTCTCTCCCCTCCCCCCCCCCCCCACCCCCTGCCTATCATGCTTGTTTGTTTGTTAACTACGAATCAAACAGTACATATTTTCCATGATGATTTTTAAAAGTAGATTTTCATAAAAGTTCCAAAATAAAGGGATCTTATCAAATAGTGAAATATGACAAGTAAGCGTTTATATTTTTTTAATGAATTATTGGTCTAATTTCGTTTCTTGATCATGCCTACGGAGTCAGAATTCTCAAACACTTCAAAATAATCGGAAGCGCCTTTTTCTGTTCTATTCTCCAAACTGCCTTTATTCTTGTTATCGTATTTTGGAAGACCACCGTGGAAAATCAGGTGGAAGAGAACGAAATCAAAGTCAACATATTAAAGACTTAGCATTCTTCTTGTTAAGCTCGGCTCGTTTGCTCTCGAACCGATCTCATTCTAAAATGCGTTCAGTGAAAGGCCTCAATACAATCTCGAGTCACTTTCTTTGAAAACGGGGAATGAAAATGATTTAAACGCGGATCGTATTAGATGGTTTGATGTAAACAACTCTGGGATGAGTGAAGTGATCTAATCCCTATGAACTAGATGGAGGAGAGAAGACGCTCACGGAAAATCACTAGATTTCAAAACAGTTTTAAAGTGTATTCCTAAAAGTTTGCTTAAAACATGTATGGAGAAAATGTGTTTTTTAAATGAGACGCAAAATATTAGAGCTCAAAATTAAAGATGACAATATGAATTGTATGCATATATCTACTTAGTCTCACAGTTGTTTTTTTAACGTATAATTAATACCTTTGTGTACATACATGTTATTCATTTATTTATTTGAAATTACTGTTCACTGTAAACTGAATGAAATATGTCTCCGGACTTAAGTATTCAGCATATGTAAATTTTGTTATTTAATTTTAGAGAGAGAGAGAGAGCGAGAGAGAGAGTGTGAGAGAGAAGGAACGAAAGATAGTGAGAGAGTAAGAAAATGAGAGAGGGGGATAGGGAGTGAGAAATAGTGAGAGAGAAAGAGAATGAGAGAGAATAATAGAGAGGGAGAGAGAGAGAGAGAGAGAGAGAGAGAGAGAGAGAGAGAGAGAATGGGAACGAGAGATAGAGGGAAAAGGGGGGTGGGAGGGGGGAGAGACATAGAGAGACAGACAAACCGTCAGACAGAAAATGAGAAAACAAACCCCTTTTTCATAAGCATTGTTACTTGTCATATTTTTGTCGCCATAGGGAGGGGGGGGGGGCGGGGAGTGGAAGGGAGAGGTTGTCATATGTATAAAATGTACATATCATTTAGTGATGTCGGTGATCTCTGTTCAAAGAGTTTCAGGTGATTTTGGTTAAAAAAAAATTTTTCTCCACGTGCATGATAAACCATGGATTATAGCAATCTGCTGTGCAGACAAGGTCGGCATATATGAGTGTTTGTCTGCTTTAGGTAAAATCTACATACATTTAAACAGAAGAAAAAACAAAACACACGCTTATTTCTATTCGAATTCAGATAGACTTAATTTTCGTTTTCAAAATAAGAAGTGTTTTAATATGAAAGCAAGTGTATGATTTCGTTGCTACAACAAACTTTGAATTAGCAGTGTGTGTGTGTTCATCCCATTAAAAGATCTAGGCGACAGATTTACCGTTTAGACTTCTATAACATTACAAAACAGAAATCACCGCCGAGAAATCGACATTGTTCTATAACGGCTTTCTTGTGATGCTGTCCAAAGCCACTTCTAAGTCGATCCATTCAACCTTTCCTCATTGAGACATGGGGCGATTAAGCTTCGGCGTATAGACTGGCTTTTAAACCGACCCAGATCGAGAGTAATGAAGCCACGAAACCATTGACTGCCAATCGATTTTTGTCTGCTAATTATGCTCTCTCGTAGATCTATGTCGTCGTATTAGAACATCGACATGAACTTAGGAGCCAAACTGTGAAAGCAAACTGACCAGCTTATTTCAAACGCCTGTTTAAGTATTTGTGTGGGTTTCTTTTAGGAGGTCGGGGCTCCGTCTTATAAAGAATTGCGATTGTTCTGAATTGATCGCAAGTTCAATCCCTTATCTTCAATGTACACAGTTGTAATCGATATCAGTCGCAAGTGAAGTTGTGATCAATTACCAATCTGCAGAGTTCGAGGCCCAGTTTTCCATCAGTGAACTTACAATCGTGGTGTTTAAAGATAGTGTGACAGAAATAACATTTGGGGGTACTTTTTACAAAAATGATTTTTCAGCCTAAAATATAATAGTTTCAAACTATCCATATACGTTACATTAATCTCATTTGGATGACCATACAAAATAACCATGACAACCAGTTTGTCAAATGAATTATAAATAAGCCAAGATCATCGGAATCAGTGTGAAACCAGAACAATCTTACATTTCTATCTTAAACATCATTATGATACAGTGTATAAAATTATGATCTTTATCATATCTAAATCATGTTTCGTTTCAAAAGGTACAAAATCCGAAAAACACTATTTTGGAGGGAATTACTAAAAATCCGAAATAATTTTGGTTTTACGCTGCATATTCTTGATCCAAGCTAACACGTCTATCATGTGTACCAAATTTGAAATATGATTATAGATGAGTATTAAACAGTAATATAAGGAATAATCTTGATTTACTAGAAATCACCAGAAATGGCATCAATTCATTTTGGAATGAAGCTCTTCATTTACCACTTTCTTCCTTAAAAATTTTACGTATAAAACGTGATTAACGGTTTGTGCCTTTGTGTGCTGACAAAGGAGGATGTTAAATACTCGGTACTAAAAAGTGTCGTTTGAAAAGAATATGTTTCTGTAGTCTACTTTCTTGGATGTTATGTAATTGTACACCACTGAAATACGTTGTTGGATTGTTATTTCGTTGTTGTGTTAGGCAATATATAACTGTATAGATTGCATACCGTTCAATTCAACAATTCAATTGATACAAACAAAGATATGAATAATTATAAATATCCAAAGATTTTTTGATATTGCTATTGATTTTGCGTGATAGAACACATCGTCTTTTAACGACTGAAGTTACAAATATATTATAATAATTAGATTTTCTTCTCCTTGTTATGCCTCAATTTCCCGCCCCACTTTACGCGCAGCTTGTTCAACGTTCCTTGGCTGTGTATTTGAATCCGGCACACGTAAACAGAACACGCTTAATGTGTGTTAACAGCACAGCCCCATAAGCATTCCAGTATAGAAGCCTGCAAGTCCTTGCAGATACAAAAGTCTATATAAAATTAACCCATCGTTTGATTAACGAAAGTCCCATTTTATATAGTGAACGATCTTAGAGTGGCGCAAGAAAGGCTATAAAAAGACTTAAAAGCAAATGAATAGGAGAAAATACGGGAGTGGAGCCGGAGGGGATAGGGTAGGGGAGGGTGGTTGCGAGACTGTGGGTTATTCATTCGAGGGGTTCTTATTCAAAAAATGTGGAATTTGTTTGGGGGATTACGTGGCTTAGATGAAAAGCGAGGCTGAGATAATGTGACTTCTATTTAGCCTGCATAGGACGCGCGTCTTTCTGAAGACTGCCGGGCCATTGTGAACGGCCCTACAACAGATCGATGCGGATCAACGGGCCCTCAAACAATAACTCTCCCTTGGAAGGAGCGGAGTCGTTCACACCCAAAAGGTAATAACACAAGCTAGAAGTTTACCTCTTCACGCGCCGGATGAAATACCTCTCAATGGTATTTATCTGTATTAGTGATGACAAAATATACGCATGGCACAAAAAGAATTAAACAAAAACGAATGTGGGACTCGAAATCAGGACAGAACGGCTCTTCGGTGATGATATGCTTGCTTACTTGCTTAAGGCGGCTTCTGTCGGAATCTCACATGGGTCCTCCACGCATCCCTGTCCCCCATTAAAGTCGCCAGCTCGCTGGTGCTGGTGATATGTCCCACTGACATACCGCTTCTCCACATCCCTTTAACCCTTCCTGTGTTTAATCAAATGCTGCTCAATGGGATTTTGTGTGCATTACTGGTAACAAAATACACATACAGCACTTAAAGACGTAATAAAAAAAGAGATTTTATGAGATACTTATTATCATACACAAAATCGATCTGATCGAGTTTTCTACAACAAACCGAAATGGCGAGGGAGCAGTACATAATGGTCAGGGGGTTTGGGTATTTTAAAAAAGACAAAGAGGAAAAAGAAGGAAATCAATTAGATGGAAAAGAATATGAAAAAGAAGAGGAGGAAGAAACAAAGGAGACATCAGCTAACACAGACAAAATTTTGAAGAAAAAAAAGAAAATAGAATATGCTTAAAGCATTTCCTATGGACAACGGTTTACTTACCGTTAATACGTTATTACCCATGCTTTCATAACAACTATCTTAGTATGACATCGTCCAAAACATCAAACGGACTACGGTATTTTGCATGATAATCGACCTTTACTGCACGATGCCTAAATAGGTACAACCTACCTCAAGCCCCCCCCCCCCCCCCCCCCAACCCCTAAAATTGCGTTCACACGGTTGCGGCAAACCGCTTCCACTCGCCGCCGGCTCTTTGACGCGACGGTTTTCCAGCCGAGGCAAAACCTGAAAATCCTTTGCCGAGCAATGTATCAATGCTAAGGCGATTTATCCGTCCGAAAGAGGCGAGAACACGTGTGAAAGGTCTTAGAAAAGGGGTATCATGGCAAGGGCTCATGTTAAACCGCCTCCATGTGAATAGGGGGTTAAGTCCGTCTTAAAGTTATGATGTAAACGGGGTCCAAACTATGGGATCCTATCTTCTATAGACAGCTACGATGAGTCCGCTCTATGGCGAAGCTGAGGCGGACAAAAGCGGAGATGTATAGGACCGTTGGTGTCTAGCTTTAAGCACGCTAGGCATCGTTTTAGCAAGTTGGCGTTACAAATCTATAAAGTTGAATTGGGACGGCACCGGGCCGAAGGCCGCTTCCTTACAGCGGTGACGCATGATTCCCGCTTCTCCATGCCCGACTTTCATACATGTGGCAGGACAAATTTTACCCCCGAAAAAAAGATCGCCAGCAAGATTCAACCGGGACGAACAACACGGACAGAGATGGCGTTTTGTCATCTCATTGCTGCCATGGCAAATTCAGCATCGCATGACATGGTGAGGCATTTCTTTGTTTTATCTTTTAATTTTGTTGAACAATTTGTGTCGAGACCATCGGGGAGTCTGCGGGGACGTTGGGAAATATCAATCGATATATGTTGCTGGTGTGAAGCCATAGAGCGTGTCTGAAGTGCCCGAGGCATTTCTTGAAAAAACTTTTGCCTTTTGCCCGCAATCGACACATGTTTGAGAGTTATAACGCCTAATCTAACCAACTTAATTACTGATATTGTCTGCATTATGAATAGCTCAAAGAAAATATATTCTGACTATCCAGGTAAATTTGTATTTATGTGCTATAATAGTAATTTACGGAGCTATCATTATTTTGTATTCTCTTAATACCGTAAGTACTGGGGACATGCTTCACACTATATAGCACATTATCGTGTGCATTTAAGGTGCAAATGTCATACGCCCGGAGTGCATTCTTGAACGTAGAGGAGTACGAGAAACACCGCCATTATACTTTCATAAGTATTTTTGTTTTTACGCATGGACCTTCTTTGGAAATTGCACGGGCACTTTCAAATTGAAAAGGGGGATGGAGGATGGGGGGGGGGGGGGGGGGGTTCATTCCTTAATTCAAGCTCGAATATATGTTTCCGCCATGATGAATGTAAATGCGAAGTACAATGTCGAAAATGGTGCACTATCATTTCCCTAAAGCCAGTGTAAGGCGATATTAGGAGCAGTATTGATGAAAATTTCAATTTAATGATGAGCATTGTATGTTCAATGTTGTTGATTGAATGTGCGTCTTTATAGTTAACTGTCTATACCGTTCTATCTCGTTTGATTTCTTATCTTGATTGTTAATTTGATGTTTGAAATGTAAATCAAAAGTATACATGTATGTTCACTAGTGAAATTCTGCCAAGATATAATTCGGCTTGACGCTGTCTTTTTTTTTTCTTTCTCGTGGTTTAAACGATTCCTGTAGGCCGCATTCCAGTTACATCATACTTAAAGGGCAAATACTGTACTGGGAAGGCAAAAAAGCCTTCAAAATGTAATTGTTAGCAATCTTCTTGCCAATGGTCTTAAATTCACGTATTGTCTATTTTAGAAGCTTGCTGAAAGTTATTTGCCCTCAAATGATCCACATATGGAGTAATTAATGATTAATGATTAAATCCTCAAAATGTTCGGCCTGAACATTTTGAGGATTTTTGCGATTTATTCACTCATTACTCCAAATTTGGATCATTTGAGGGCAAATAATTTTCAGCAAGTTTCTAAAATAGACAATACATGAATTTAAGACCATTGGCAAGAAGATTGCTAACAATTACATTTTGAAGGCTTTTTTGCCTTCCCAGTACAGAATATGCCCTTTAATAATGATACACTCCTGATAATATGCTCCTAATATCAGTCAAGCCTTTCTGTGCCAGACAAATTTGTTTGGTTCCAAATGTATATGGAGTGTTGAGGAGTATTCTAAAGAAGAAGAAAATGCTACTTAAAGGGATTTGTGTGTGTGCCTGGCGAAAAAATACACACTTGGCGCATAAAGAGTTAAAAGTAAACGCTTAACTGAAACAAAAATCGTTCAGACTATGATCTTTTCAAGAGACACATATTTATCGTTAGAATTCTTTAGAATAGAAGCGGTAGGTTTGAGACCCTAACAGTAGCTGTAAGTGCAGGAACATTATTTTGTACATAGCTCGAACGCGATATATAAGTCGATATAATGATTAAGCAATAATTTTACTTGGCGACTTGTCATTTTGAAATTCATGGGAAGACAGCAGAAGGTATGACTCACATGTCCATGTAATCATCGTTTCGTAAAAGAAGAAAAAACAAATCACGTAAAACAAAAACTAGAACTTACGGAATGCAAGGGTATGTACTAATGTATAGCATCGGAGTTATCTGGGAGTCAGTTTGGCAACACCAGATTAACTTAGATTATTGCACCTCACAATCGAAGCAGATATCGACCTAGCCCTAGAATGAAAATGGATTAATATATGGTGTGATTCTAATTGACGTCTAACATAATATCAGGATTATATGCATGTATGACATGTATGATGTTGTGTTTATGTGTGTGTAAGTGTGTACATATGTGTGTGTGTGTGTGTGTGTGTGTGTGTGTGTGTGAGAGAGAGAGAAAGAGAGAGAGAGAAAAAAAAAAGCGCGTGTACATGCGGGTGTATTTAATTTCCAATGCAATACTCTGTATAATTCAAGTGAAGGCTATGATTCATGTAAAAAAAAAATTGTTTAAAAGAAATCACAATGACAATTATTGGAAAAAAGTGTATGTATTTGTGTATTACATAATCATGTAAAATAGCTCATGTATTGAGCTGCCGACACATTTGCGTGGTCTGCCCCACCCCACCCCGCCCCCTTCCCCAAATTAGAATATAAGGCGGCTATGGTAATGTTGTTACGACTTCATCCACGAGCGTAGGTGCAGATGATTACAGACTGAACACGAACGTGCCACGCCCAAGTTAGCTTTATACCACGGACCACACGGTGGCGCCGCCAATGCGTTATGTACGTTAGCGTGTGCTGATCCCTCAATAAGCACAACGGAAACATGTTTGTGATAATACTGTAGCTTGAACTTATAACGTTCTATATATATATATATATCCATCTATCTCGCTAGCTATCTATCTTTCTCTCTATCTATCTATCCATCAATCCATCTATCCGTCTATCTATCTATCTATCTATCTATCTATCTATCAATCAATCTATCTATCTATCTATCTATCTATCTATCTATCTATCCATCTATCTATACATCGTTCAATTTATAACATAACTATAATATCTAGCTATCTGTATGGCTATCTACCTGTCTGTCAAGTGTCAACACATAATACATATGTGTCTACCTGTGTATTATGTATCTATACATCTATTCAACTATAGTATCTCTCTATATATCTATTTATACTTTTATATGAATAGTTAACTCAATATGTGGGTCATTTACTGAATATCAAGTAATGTATTCATCTCCTGCATTTTCAATCATTTTCAATTTCATATCAAATTTATATCGTCGATGCAGCGTCTTGAAGTCTTCTTCATACGTTTCGTAAATATGCTGACGACAAGTCTACCTTGATATATATGCAGCTGTGTAATTGTTAAATTAATTAATAATTGATAAATTAATAAAAATTAATAACATTAATAAATATTTAATTAATAAAATTAAAAACTACTTGATTAAATACAGTTTAATCTAACTGTATTCTATTTCTCATACATGTATATCGTACTCGCGTTTTTTTTAATTATGGTCTTTTAGAAGAATCATTTGGTGTACTTATTTCAGAGCCCTCCTCTATCCCCCCCCCCCCATACTTCCCCTGCTTTCTCTCTCTTCCCTGATGCTGATTGTATGGTGTTGGTGAGAATGGAAGGAGGGGAGGGACGTGTTCTTCATAGGTAGTTGTTGACCAAAATGAAATTCGACATTGGAGTGATTAAAAATGGATAAAAGTCAAATATAAAAAAAAAATCCGGGAAATGAGGGGAGTACAATCACAAGTTAGTATGGATCTACAGCAATGCTGTTGCATGATATCATTTCTTTCATCTTTTCCACATTTCCACCAGATCACAGTGTAGCTGCTTGTTCACTGGTGTATTACCAGTATTTAAGAATTCCTTCAAATTGAGTTACATGTTTTGCTACCAGATAAATAAGACTTAGTGCTGCATGGTATGTGATATGTGTGTATTAAGGCTATAACGTGCTGTGTCCTTTTGGTTGGTTACACTAATACCCTCAAAGGTACTGAATCTCGCCGGCAATGCACGCAGATCCGTGGCTTCGAAGTCACTATTGAGACTAAAGTGTATTTCTCCAATCGCGTGAGTACAGAAGAATAATATGTTTAAAAACAGCAAGCTCGAGAGGCTTCGTGGCATTTCCATTGTCATAGGTTTGATCTAGGTCCAGACCCTCGGCAGATACTTGATTCGTAGTCATTAATTAGACTACATGAATTACTCCAATAAGTGCGCTCCATGAAAAAAAAATGTTTAAAAAGTGCAAGGTGGATAGGCTTGATTTCCATTGTCCTGGGTTTGATCCAGGATCAGACCTAAGCGGGAGTGGGGAGACTGCGAGAAGCAAAACAACGCGTCGCTTTGTTTTTCGCGACGGACAGAGGCGAAAGCAACGGGTACATTTTGCTCAAATGGAGACCGCATTCCTTTTGATTACCGTTTTGTTGAGGGGTGAAGTAGGGGGGCAAGCGGGCTCCAAGCCCACTAAGATTGGCTTCAGAGGTTTATTAAGGACCCGCTTGGTTAATAGCCTATTGCGAGAAAAGGTGAAAAGTCGCTACTTCACAAACCACTTTTGATCAAGTAAATAATTTTATTCTATCGCTGCCCTTCAAAGAAAGTTACACAGAGTGTCAATGGCGATATGTGACGCATGGTCGACTCTCGAACGACCGAAGACGCCGAAGGGAATTAAAAGATGATTGTGTGCGGAGAGTTATAAGAAAGAGATAAGTAACTTGTTTTTCCTTATCTTTTCCCCTTTCTTCTCCTCCGGTTTAAGTACGTAGTAGGCTAGGCCAATTGGAGGAGGAAAGGGTATATTTTGGGAGGGGTAAGTCAAAGGTGAGGTAGTTGTGTCTTTGGACTTCGTCGGTGGCAGTTTAGACCAGCAGAGGAAGAGAAATTGTTGTAGTTACGCTGCATATCGTCTCGGCACAGACAACGACATCTACGGGACTTGATAAAAGATACTGGATTCGTTTGCACACTGTGGCAAGTGAGGTTTATTTCTTTTTCCTTTCGCCCGTTTATCCTTATTCATCAGCGTAATTTTCTTTTCTTTCACATTCTTCTTCTCGCTTTTTCGTCTTTGGATTCATCTCCTTCTTCATCTTCGTTTTCTTCTCCTGTTTCTACTTCCATCCACTCCTTCCTCTCATTTGTTTCTCTTTCTCCTTCTGTTTCTTCATTTACAATAACTCTGCCATACATTATCAATGTACGCTTGTAGGCCTACACGGTGCCTGGAATTCTCTGCTCCATTCAGAAACATCTGCAAGCTTGCTGCTCATGTTAAAGGTAAGATTAATCGCTGCTTTCTAACATACGTTACCAATTCCATGTCCAATCTATGTTATATTCATTTATCACGGGTATTCGCATATTGTGTGAGTCCACCAAGCCTTATCAGACGATGTTATCGTCTAGATATAAGATAAAATGTATATACACCTGTAGTTGCTGTCTTGCTTGTTTTTTTCTTGATATAGGCCTATATGCTCCTAAAACGTATTGGTTATTTTGTGTTTAACGGCATTCATTGTTATTTCTTATCAAATTATGATATTTGTTTCAATTGTAACTTGGTTGTATTCAGTAAGCGTGAAATGTAGAAGTAAATATTGGTAAGTTGCGTAATTGTCAGCAAACTTTAGAATTCCTCATCTCCTTTGCCATGACCTGAGCTCCAGAGTTTACATGTTGTGGAGTGGACAATCATGACGGAGTGGTAGGGAGTAGGAATTGGGGGGGGGGGGGGGGGTGGGCATGATTTCGCGTAGGGTAAAGCGATTGGTTCCCATCACTATTGATGAGTAAGATTACTGATCCTCATTAAGTTTGAGTGGTATTCTCAATCCGTGATAGCTGTCCACACTACACAGTCTTGCGGTCCTGTTATTTTGCTGTTTTTATTCAGGCTGGTGTCTCGTATTGATGTATCTAGCTCTGTCAGGATACGTCTCCTTTTTCCATGCGTTGGTATCCAGTGCACTAATTTAGATGCAGGCTCCTCACTTCTTGTATTGTAGACAGCAAACCCTCTCTCTTCCGGTGCAGAGTCTCCTGTTTGCTTTTTAGAATCGGATAACCGTGGTCCTTAAAACCATGGACACTTCGCCAATGGCCGAAATCATTATTGATATAATTTTACATGACAATAAACTTGAATCTTGGATCTTGAGTTCTTCTCGACATGGAGGAAAGGGACAAGGATTTCATTGCGTTTAATAATCAAATTCCTGGCACAAAATTGTTTTTTGTCCACCTCCCCTCACCCCAACACCCCAACACCCCGTGGATCAACCCCCTGTTTGCGTTTTAGCATTGGATAGCCGTGGTCCTTAAAAGCAGGGACACTGTTTCTTCAAAGACGTTTGACGCTTGGTAACCCACTT
>OZ022588.1:3888917-4047905 GCA_963669155.1 Arbacia lixula
TTTCCGGGAATCACCATACCACCGACATCGGCATCATCCACGCATCCTCTCGCCCCTCCTCGTCTTCGCGGCCCTCCTCGTCTTCCTCCTTTTGCGAGTGTTCTCCGTTGATTGTCCGAACGCAATTCTTGTGGGTACTTACTAGTCAAGAACTGTGTACGGACATCAGTGGTTGGCATCGCTAGCATCGTATCCAGACCTGGAATCAAACCTGTGGGTTCGAGCCTCTCCGTGAACAGCCGTTTCCTCTCGCCTGTCTTACAAAAGCTTTCATATACACGTACGCGATATCGTTAGCCTTTTTTGTTTCTTGGAGCTACAAAGTCGAGTCATTTTGTATACATATCCGTAAACCCGCATAGACACACACACCACCACACATATGACATACACAACACATACAAAAAAATGTTAAGCTCAATGTTTAGATTTCTTCAGTTTCTACCTTCTCATTCACCTCTTGCTCTGTCTGTCTGTCTGTCTGTCTGTCTGTCTCTCTGTGTGTCTCTGTCTCACTCTCTGTCTCACTCTCCACCTCTGTCTTTCTGCCCGTCTCTCTCTCTCTTTCTTTCTCTGCATCTCTATATCTCTGCCTCCATCTCTCTCTCTCTCTCTCTCTCTCTCTCTCTCTCTCTCTCTCTCTCTCTCTCTCTCTCTCCCTATCCCCTTTTCTTCCCTTCACCTCCTTTAAAGGCACATAGAGACCAATTTTGTTACATGCACTATATAACAACTGAACACTTGCACATCTTGGATCTTAATTTTTACACAAAACAAAATAAATACAATCACTCACTTCTTCTCTTTATGTCCACATTTCATCAATGTATTGGATATTGTCCTTTTTTCTATTTTTTACCATTTCATTAGCAATATTACATATATATATATCACAAATAAATACATCTTGCAATAGTATTCAAATTGTAATTGCAAATAAAAGCATAACAAATCTCCACAAATAAAGAATGTAAATTTACCATGAAAGAAAACTTAACATATATGTTTATGTATTGATTATATTTTTCCAATGACATAAAAAAATAAAACCATACTTCACAAGCCTACATAGTCACATCTTGTTCTGAAGACAGAAAAAAAAATGGAATTTATTTTTCAGTTTGAAAAGAAAATATTTGTGGATATTTATGCAGGTAGCCCTAAAGAGACAAGAATGTTGGTACACATGAAAAAGTTACCCGCAGAAATGGTCTACGAAGTACAATTTTCATGTATGACTATTTACAAAAAAAAGGCATTTAGTATAGTACTATTTGGGGGAAATTGGAAATTCAGTCCAAGCATGAAAGAGACCTCATAATTTAAGTGAAGTTTTTTTCTTTTAAAATCATCTGTGTCATTTGAAAGCCAACTCCTGGTGGGGACACAATGTTGGCATACACATTAGTATACCATATCAATGTCTCTCTGTTTTAATATATACACAGAATTTTAATTCATAATTCATTCTTTCTTGCACAGAAAGTAATGTCCACAAATTTACATGTATATAGATGCAGATTTACGTTGCATTTATAGTGAAACCTGTACATAAAGCAGAGCTCACCAACATTGAAATTCAACGATCAGGAAGATTTGGGGATATTTCATCAGAAATCAGAGAGATGTCGATCAAATACAGTACATACAACCTAATGAAAATTATCTGTCAATAATCAGGGAGATTGGGTGATGTGATGAAATCCAATGCAGAAATAATGGCCTATTTTCAGGGAGTCTCCTGGTAAATGTA
The DNA here is from genome assembly GCA_963669155.1 of Arbacia lixula. Lineage (NCBI taxonomy): Eukaryota > Metazoa > Echinodermata > Echinoidea > Arbacioida > Arbaciidae > Arbacia > Arbacia lixula. The sequence goes on from OZ022588.1 coordinate 3,890,671, forward strand.
TTCCTTTGTAGTGTACCTCTCGGGCTGAGCTTCCTATTTCAAGTACAAAGTTAAGTTTGTTTCAATAAAAGCAGATATATGAAAGGAACATATAAGTGAAGGTTTGACGAAAATCCGTCAAAGGATAAGAAAGTTATGATCTTTTGAAATTTCAAATTTGTGACATCATATGCGAGGTGCTCTCACATTTGTTGTGTGCTGTATGATTCTGTAAATTGCTCTTTTTCTAATTTTTCATGAGGTTTCTGTGTAAAAACGTATTTGTAATGACTTATCAAATACACAGTTGAAAGGATAAATCGTTTATTGAGAAAATGCACTTTTTTGAAAAAACTCAGATTGGACACAACATATGGGAGAGCACCTCGTACGTGACGTCACAAAATATACAAATTAAAAGATCATAATTTTCTTATCCCTTGACGGATTTTTTCAAACCTTCACTAATATGTTCCTTTAATGTGTCTGCTCTTACTGAAACAAACTTGAATTTCAGGGTGACCTATCCCTTTAAGGACCAGAAGAATGCTATAACTAGACCAGGGAAGGCTGGTTGGGTCTCAATCAGATAGCCATCATGGCAAGCAGCGGGGGGTGACAAGCTAACCATTCCACACACCCTCATGCAAAGGGGCGTGGTCTTGCTACACCCCCTCCTCCCTCCCACCACTAGTCGGCGTCCCGCCCTCTTCCCTCCCGCTGGCTGGGGGACTAGAGGGGTGCTCTGAGGAGACCAAGGGGGGCTGGTTGGGTCTGAAGACCACCTCTGGCCCTCCGTCGTAGATGCCATGGAGGTACTGCCACATGGCCTCAGATATCTGGCCAGAGTCGGCTCCTATAGTGACAAGAAGAAATGTGAAGTCAATTTATGTTAACATATACATATATACAGGTATAAGAGAATTGAAGAGGCTGCATTGGCCCTGAAAATGTGATCCAAACGCAAAATTATTATCATGCGGAAAACAGTATTGAATAAACACAAGGCATTAGCAATATTGTGTCTCGCCCACTTGCGAAAATAACCAGAAATATCGCGATCTCCGTTGCTACGCAAAAGAATTGTATCCCTGGCTGATTGTGAAATATCTGCCATAGAATGTAACATTCCATAAATGAGAAGGGCTATTTCACGCAATGCTACTTCCTCTATCTACTCCCCCTCCCCCACCATCCCCCTTCTTTGCGATGGAATAAAAAGCCTCCACCAAGTTCTATTAGATTAGACAAAGTGCCTGCCTGTAAAACCTGTGAAAAACTGAAACAAACAAATAAGCAACTTTAAACAGACAACATCAAAATCAGGTGCAAAATAGTGACTTTGAATAAATTTGCATAAATGTGCATGAGTAATGTTTGCCTAAATCTACATCAGTAATGCTCACACATGCTCACACAATTCTGTGCACAAGTTAGGAAGCCTTCACCAAGAGTCTTGCAAGTAAACTTCAATGTATGACCTCAGATGACCTTTGACCTTATCCTGTGACCTCCAACAGCACCATAACATGAAGGTACCCCCAGTGCATCTATGACCCAAGTTAGGTTGTAATCCAAGCAACCTATGTGAAGTTATTTGTCAAAAGAGAGTCTTGCAGGTAAACTTTAACGTATGACCTCAAATGACCTTTGACCTTATCCTGTGACCTCCAACGGCACCATAACATGAAGGTACCCCCAGTGCATCTATGACCCAAGTTAGGTTGTAATCCAAGCAACCCATGTGAAGTTATTTGTCAAAAGAGAGTCTTGCAGGTAAACTTTAACGTATGACCTCAAATGACCTTTGACCTTATCCTGTGACCTCCAACGGTACCATAACATGAAGGTACCCCCAGTGCATCTATGACCCAAGTTAGGTTGTAATCCAAGCAACCCATGTGAAGTTATTTGTCAAAAGAGAGTCTTGCAGGTAAACTTTAACGTATGACCTCAAATGACCTTTGACCTTATCCTGTGACCTCCAACGGTACCATAACATGAAGGTACCCCCAGTGCATCTATGACCCAAGTTAGGTTGTAATCCAAGCAACCTATGTGAAGTTATTTGTCAAAGAGAGTCTTGCAGGTAAACTTTAACATAGAAAAAGAGAGTCTTGCACATACTCTTTAATATATGACCTCAAATGACCTCTGACAACACCATAACATGAAGATACCCCTAGCGCTTCTATCAACCAAGTGTGGCTGCCATTGCTGTAACAGTTGCCAAGTTATGGATCATAAGAGAGTCTTGCAGGTAAACTTTAACATTTGTGACGGACGACGGACGACGGACGGACGACGGACGGACGCCATTTGGATCCCTTAGTCTCGCCTTCACCTCCGGTGGGCGAGACAAAAAGTATATAAATGTATTTGTATTTATAAGAACGCAAAAAAAAATATTCAAGTACACCTTAACTTTCTCATTTACTATCTTCTACTGGAAAAAAAAAATTAAACGAAGTTTATAGAGATATTCCTGGAGAGAAGACAAAAGAGGGTAAGAATGAAAACAGAAAATATTAGATGACACCTCACCTTGCTTGAGAGTTGTGTATCCTCCTTTGGTTATTGCAATGAGCTTGTTGTCGATCATCCCTGGAGGTTCTATAAGAATGATCATAAAAACAAAGAAATATTCATGAATAAAGAACACACCTTATATCATTTCAGAACTCAGAAATGCCCATGATTTTTACGCCATCTTCTAGAGGGAAATTCTTGAAATATCACATACTCAGTTATCTGTCTGCCTTTAAGCTTTACACTAATGAGAGAAACACCAATGGACATATGCTTACTTGGCTTTGACGAATGCCTCACACTACTTGAACCAGTATATAATGTTGAAATCATCATTGTCATTGAGGCTGACAGCCACTGAGAGTGATGTAATTGATGCTGACATTGAGAGTGCTGTCATTAAGGTTGACTTTGAGCTTCTGACCTGCTTGCTTAGCATTCACAATTGCCTCCCACTACTTAAACCAGTGTAAAATTTTAAAATCATCACAAGGTGTACTGCCATTGAGGCTGTCATTGACATTAAACTTTGAGAGAAATGTCATTGAGGTTGACATTGAGCTTCTGACCGGCTTGCTCAGCATTCACAAATGTCCCCCACTACTTAAAACAAACCGTGTAAAATTTTAAAATCATCACAAGGTATACTGTAATTGAGGTTGTCATTGAGGCTAGCATTGAGAGTAATGTCATTGAGGCTGACTTTAAGCTTTTGGCGCGCTTGCTTGGCCCTCACAAGTGTCTCTTGCTGCTTGAACCAGGGGAAAATGTTCATACCATCACTAGGAATACCGTCCGTCATTAAGGCTGTTATTGAGAGCAATATGATTGAGGCTGTCATGGAGTGTAATGTCCTTGGGGCCGACATTGAGAGTCTGTCATTGAGACTAACATTGAGAGTAATGTCATTGAGGCTGACTTTGAGCTTTTGATGTGCTTGCTTGCTTGGTCCTCACAAATGGGTCTCCTGCTGCCTGAACCAGTGTAAAATGTTAAAATCTTCACTAGGAATACCATCATTGAGGTTGTTAATGAGGAGCAATATAATTGAGGCCTGTCATGGAGCGTAATGTCCTTGAGGCTGACATTGAGAGTGCTGTCATTGAGGTTGACATTGAGAGCTTCTGACCTGCTTGCTTGGCCTTGACGAATGCCTCCCACTGCTTGAACCAGGCCAGGCTGATGCAGTAGATGGGGGAGCTAGCCGACTCATCTTGTTGGAACTCCTCATTCAGCTGAAGGCAAAACAAAATAGAATGGAAACTCGTCATGATGACCAGGGACTCGGCAACCAGCACATCATTATTTTTGCTTTCAAATTGGCAACACAATCGAAAAAAGCCTGGGGGCGATGCGTTTCACCAAGTTCCTCATAAGCTAATAAATTAAAATTCTGCCCCAAACAGCGATACACCGCATGCCTCAACACATTACAATGCGGAGAGGTGTGATGTTTGCTATTGTGGTCTCTTGGTTATATGAACTGCTGAGGTTTGGAAAACTCCAAAACTCCAACAAAACGTCCAAAGCTCTACTCAAAATCTAAATCCAATATCATTCCGCTCAAGGTCAGTTTTTCAAGCTCTAAAAGTGTGGGAAATTCTTACACAGTCCTTTCTGTGGTATTAACACAATGTACACAACCTGTAATGCATTCATGATCAAGGACTCTTAACTATAGAAACAAACAAACGAATGGACGGCCAACCTGCAAACATAATGGCTCTGGCCATTTCATGGTGGAGGCATAAAGAATAACAGCCTGCCTCCCACACTTAGTATAGATCTAATTAGCTTGGGTTTGGAAGCTCTTAGAGGAAATGGGCTGTAAACTTGAGTATTGACTAGTTACAAATTTGTGTCTTACTTGGATGAATGTCTCCATCTCTTCCTTCCTCCTTCTCTCTAGTTGCTCCATCTCAGCTTGGCAGACTGAGCATGGGGAGAGGCGATTAACGGCCGGCCCACCACCAAACCTATGTCACATCACGCAATAATGACAGAGAGGGAAACAAGAAATATAAAGCAACAGAGTGTATGGAATACGTAAAATGAATCAGCATCTTTATCTCAGTTGCTCCATCTTAGGTTGGCAGACTGGGAGGAGGTGATAAACGGCTGGGCCGCCACCAAACCTACGTCACATCAGGCAATAATGACAGTGAGGGAAACAAGGAATATCATGAGGCAACGGAGTGTATGGAATATGTAAAATGAATCGTCATCTTCATTTCAGTTGTTCCATCTCACGTTGGCAGACTGGGAAGAGGTGATAAACGGCCGGCCCACCATCAAACCTGCGTCACATCAAGGGATCACAACAGAAAAGAACACATGAAGCAGTTGGCTCAAGACGCCGATGCTTGGAGAGACATGACTTAGTAAAGATGATAGCATCGCTAAACCTGTCCTTTGACCAATCACTTTTTATGATGATCCTTTAGCACTTATATATTATTTAATCTACTCACTATTCATGAAAAATAAAATGAAATCAATAGTAACAAATTAATTTCACAGCTGCTTGATCAAGTGCTAATTTGATAGCAGCTTGGACGACTAGTTGTGCTTTCCTATTGCATTTTGATGGCTGATCAGAAGAAAGGCTTTGCTGCAGGGTCAGTTTCAAAGAGTAGACTTACGTTTGGTAGAGGTGGTCCCAGACTGGTTGCGGCACCTTGAGAACAAGCTTGTCCACATAGCTAGCTTTACTGGGCTGTACACCTACAAATAAAGACAAGTTTTATCAGAAAGTATAGAACAAACAAGAGAGCACAACTACAAAAGATTGAAATGAAAATCAAAAATCTAAACTTGATCACAACACAGTGGCTATTTCCATAGTGTAATTGTTGTCAGTTACAGGTTAGTTATTGTACAAGCCTAGATTTTTCATGTACAGATATTTGGTATATGGTCCAGGGAAATACCAGAACAGTTAACTCTTGTGAAATTGAGGAATAAGAATTCTGTGGCCGGAGTATGCAAATAAGTTCTGGGATCCAAAGATTTCCTTTTGAAACGGACATACAATGTCAAGTAAAATCCTTCAAGATTTCTGCAGATAAGTTATTCGATTATGAACCTTAATGGTAGCCATCCATTGAACAAGTGGTTGCACATATAAACATCTTCTAATCATTGTGAAAACATGCTTAAGATAGAGTTAAAAGCAAGCAAAGGTCAGTATGTTTCTGGGGACTGCATATAGCCAGTTCTCGTTTCTGAGAAGGAACAGATTAAGATATAGTTTCAATTGATGGAAGACAGTTGAAGGGAAAGCTTTAAAAAATAAAATAAAATAACTTTGGCCACTTGGTCCGCATAAAAAAGCTGGGAGCTTTCTGATTGATAACGTCATGAAAATAGTGTAGCACTTTCACTTACCTCCATGTTTGCAGAGGAAGTCGTGATTCGTGATTGGCCCCGGCTCCGCAAAGTTGTTGAACTTGTTCAGCCACTGTAGCGACACGTAGAAGTGAAGGAAGCTTGGCTGGTAGGAAAAAACAGAGTAAAACTTTGTTTACCACTACATCACAGTATTGGTTTTAAAAAACTGTAAATGTCGGATATTTCGCAAATCGATATGTTCTTGATTTGCGACGAAGCCGACCATTTCACTGGCACTTTTTGTGGGCCCATATCCCAGGACCCGACAAACAGGCACACACACAGGCCAATAAAATGATACAAAACAAGTCTGAAAACTCACAACGCATCATAATGCATATAGTACATTGACAAGATGCATTAAGCCAATCTGGCTAGCGATCTTGTGATGCTTAGAATTACTGCCACTGGTAGCACAGTAACCATCAATGGCCCTGGATGTCGCTATGCGGTGTACTATGGGACGACTGTCACCTATATGGGGTCTTGAGAAGTGTTCTCTTTCGGTTTGTTCGAGCACACTAAAACTCACCTCCTGTTGCTCAAACAGATCTTGAACCTTCTGCCTCTCACGGCAAGCGTCATCAGAAGATTTCCTGACAAAGCAAACAAAAGTGAGATGGAAACTTGTATCAATTTTGTATTTCTTTCTACTGTAGGTACTGAATGTACTGCATGGGGTTTCAGGCACATAGTACCTGTGTAGAAGGTATGCTGCACTAAATATATGTAAGAGTGCTTATATTATTATCATTATGAAGTTAATATTAATATTACTTTGAAAACAAGTGTATGTGCAAAAGACCACACACATCTCACAGTTGAACAAATTATTAGATGGAAAGAGGGAGAAAATTGGGCGACCAGATAGGTACGAAAATAAGGAAATGGTGGAAGGTGGGATAGGAGGGGCAGAAATGGGACATTTAAGAAGTATACTTTCTTCTTGCTTGTAAATGAGCACATATGCCTCACAGTTTCACAACTAATTAGATGGAAGGAAGGAGAGAACTGGTGGAACTGAATGGTAAGAAAATAAGGAAATGGTGCAAGGGTGGGGAGCAGAAAAGATACCACACTTTCTTCTTACTTGTAAAAGAGCACATACGCCTCACAGTTAGCCACCTGAAGTGCGTTGACCTCTGTGACGTAGATGTCATCATACTCGTACCACTGACTGTTCAGCCAGTTCTGGGCGTAGCAGGTGTAGTGGCCACCTGATCGAGGGTTGGAGGAGACAAATAGGAGTGATTAGCCAAGATGCTAGGAAGAAATCAACTACAATGAAATCAGATGGTATGAGGAAGGGGTAGACAAAATTCAACTCAGCTAACAAAAGGATGGTCAGATTGATGTGCTGGGTATCATTACGTGAGAGAAAGACCTCCTCCAGTCCATGGGCCTGGTAAGGATAGGACAGGTGATGAGAAAGAGCAGGTTGAGATGGTATGGTCATGTGGCTAAGAGAGAAGAGACCCACTGGCTCCAGAGAAAGCTTAATCTCATTTGTGGGGAGAAATCCATGTGGGAGAGCTCGCAAGATATGGGCGGAAATAATCAAAGAGGACAGAAAAGTGTTGAACATTACCCACATTGACCCAAATGACAGGATAGTATGGAGGAGAGACATATCAAGGAAATGAACTGTCCAACCCCACAAAGTGGGAAAAATGGACTTCAAACGTTGATGATATAAGTCTTTCGGTAGTGGAGAAGTTTCTGTAAAGCTACACAACTCTGTTCACATACATCAAAATAGAAGTTTGAATTATATTTTATCTGCTTAGGACTAATCCCTGTTCAAAACGTTGAAACAACCGCAGCAATTTAATATAAGAGCACTATATTCTTGTGGACACCCGTTCATTCATCGCTCTAAAGTCAATAAGGTAATGTTGCAGCGATATTTTGCATTTTTAACCGTATTTACAGAAAGCATAAATTATTTTATAAGGTCCTGAGTAACTGTTCACATATTGCTATATTAATGTACATTGAATAAGACTAGAGAGAGTTTGGGGGGAGTGAGGTGAAGGTGTGGTGGAGTGGGTTGGGGAGGGATGGGATGGGGAGAAAGGAGGAATATCTCACCTCCTGCAGTTCCATGGTGACAAATGACAGCACTAAGGTCGTAATTGGCACAACTGTTCTTGCAATCTGAGAAAAAAGAAATGCATACAAAATAGTTAATAACACAATATGTTTCAGTTTCAGATATATACTGTATGTCACACAATGAACATTTATTGACATCTGTCAAACATTAAAACAATCCAAAAGTTACACTGACCACACAGTACATATTTACTTGTACATAAACATATTATGAACTATTTTCCAATGAAAGGGGTAAGCTATCATATGACGTATAATATGGTAGCCCTCCAGCTTGGAAACACTGAATGATCTTAAATGCACTGTCCAGAAGAAAATGTCATTAAACTAATGATCTCTTGGATTTCTCGAAACAAGGACAACTCAAATCTGAACCACCACTTAGAGGGAAAGTTGTGACTACATTAAGGATATGGCAAAGTGAGAGATAGACCAAAAAGCAATGGACCATGACACTGATTGACCTCTGACCGTATGACATTGACCTCTGACCTTTTGCGAGATAGGGGCTCATGTCCAGGCTGTCCAGCGGGAAGGACACGTAGCTGTTGATCTTAGAGGAGAAGGAGGTGAAGGATTCATGGCGGAACCTCTTCAGGTGAACGCACAGCACCTCAGGCAGCTCTAGAACCTGCACAAACTTTACGCCGTTTCGTAGTCTGCGGTTAAAACAACGATAGATAGGGAAGCCCTTTTACGAAAGTCATGAAACTGGGCGTGGATCAGCAGTGCACTCTAACAATAATATGAATAAAATCGGTCATAGGTTCAAGAACCTTTTCAAATGAAAATTTAAAGACTTTGCTTGTTTCTGTTTGAAACATTGGATTTGTCGTGACCAAAGTCTACATTCATTCATTGTATTGCACCAGTCACCAGGGCTCAGCCTGCCTCAGTGCATCACTGTGGTTCAGATAACTGTGCTGTGCGCTGTAGTGCTCTTGAGTCTCAAGGCTACAGGCTAGGCTACAGGAAAAAATACTAGGTTTTGGATGCCCAGTCCAAAATCTGTAATCTAACGATCAATATATCTCTACCCAAATTCAATATCTAGTTCTAATTTAGTTAGGGAAGTTCTTATGCACTATTTTCTCTGATTATCTGTGGTATTTACACAATTTCATTATTTACCTTAAAAAAGGCTACCCTTCCTTAAACAACAGAACGGTTATATACTTTCTGGATATATTCACCACATATGTTTGTCTTATGTTCTGACATTACTTCTTAAGCTTTTTTTATTTAGTACTGTATCATATGTTCTGCCATTGTATGTTCATTATTTTATGGCTGTATTGTTATGTTCTGAAAGAGAAAAATCGGTGCATGAACTGAACTGAAAATAATTCTCACACCAATACATGAAAATAAAGAGGAGTACTTACTTCTTGCACTTTTCGCAGCTGTACATGTTGTCACCTGCAAAGAAACAAAGTGGACATGAAAGAAGTTTTCAACGTCTTGGAACAAAAGCTGGCAATGTTAATCTTTCAAACACATTGAAGACATAGAAGGTTCCCTGTTCGTACTCTGACTTTGGCCAGTTTACATTGATAGAATATTCTTTTCCTTCTTCATATCATGGGAAAATGATCCTGACAAATGATTTACGTGTATCTCAACACAGGTTGATGTCATTTAAGTTAAAGGTTACTTAAGATTTAATCCAGAGTGTACATGGTGATTATGTAATCCTTTTTCACACAGAATTCCTGTTCACTAGACAGCACTTCATGGTATCATTTTATCAGTTTAGCCCTACTTCTCAGGTTGGATTCACAAATGATTAAACATGTAAGAGCGCCCTCAAAGTACGTACGAAGAGAGGATTGGCCTTGTGATAGCTTTAGATCAATCGCAATTCTTTATATGACCCAGGGGTAATAAAATACAAGAGTGCTTCAAACAATGAGTATCAAAAGTGAATAAAAATTGTTTGTACTGTATTCACAACTAAATGTGTGATTCCATTCACCCGTGTCTTGTGAGTCAGTATCAATGGGTGGAATGCACTCTATAAGTTGTTGCTAGTCATACAAACCTTAGACAAGCTTTGGGATACCATTAGTAATGTATTGCTTGAATGACGAGCATAGCATTTGCATACATAATGAATGAGGTCTATTGGTTGTTACCTTTGAGTTCATCTGCTGAGAAGAACGCTGACAGGCAGTTATCCAGAGTGATGTTTGGACCCCACAGCCATGTCCTGCAAAGACAAGGGGAACATCACATAGAAGCTTGTCACCTGTTTCTGTACTGCACAAAATGCTGGTCTAGAGAGATTGGTATGTATGACTGGGGCAATAATGTCAGTGGCACATGATGAGTTATCTTCTCCTGTAGGGACCTAAAGATTTCTGTGCATCCTCCTGTTTCACCTTCCTCCTCTTCATCACTCTCTCCGCCTTCTGCGCTTCCTCTCATCCTTCTATCTCCTCCACTATCTCCTTTTTCTTCTCCTATTCCTTTACCTTTCACCTTCCTCTCCTCACCACTCCCCTATTCAGCATTCTTCTCCTCCACCTTCTTCATCTCCCTCTATATCCTCACCCTTCTGCTTTTTCTTCTCCTCCTTCTTTCTCCTCTTCTATCTCACTCTACCTCTCTTCCACCTTCTCCTCTTTCTTCTCCTCTATCTCACTCTACCTCTCTTCCACCTTCTCTTCTTTCTTCTTCTCCTCCTCCTCCTCCTCCTCCTGCTGCTCCACCTTCCTCTCGTCTCACTCTCCTACTTACCCATGGAAGAAGCTGAAGAACCATGAGATCCAGCCCTGTGTATTCCTATTGGTGTCAGTGCACGAGACCGATGACTTGACTGGCATGCCTTGAATCCTTGCTAGGTCTTCCTTCCCTGGGATGGGCAGCGACAGATCTTGGAATGTCTCTTTCTGACACGAAATCTGATCACAAACAAATAAATATGCAGTCAAATATGCATCATTCAGAGCTACGAACACTGAAATTCAACAATAAGGATGATTTGAGGAAATTTCACCAGAAATCAGGGAGATGTCTATCAAATGCATACAACCTAATGGCAATAATCTATCAATAATCAGGCAGATTGGGAGATTTGATAAAATCCAAAGCAGTAATATTGGTTTATTTTCAGGGAGTCTCCTGTGAGATCAGGGAGACTTAGCAGTTCTGCATGATTATTATCATCATTCATTTGAACATAAAATATAGCTTTACTTATAAACACACCATAACAAATACATGTATAACAAAACAAAGGGCATGATACAATACAATACAAATGACAGAATGAGACACTGTGTGAGTCAGGGTCCACAAAATGAAGTAGCTTACTGTTGCCTGAGGGCATGAAGACTTTATAAAGTCTATATAAAGACTGCCTAACAAGAGACCAGAAATGTGCTTGTCATAAAAATGTGGGTTATATGAGCAAGCTTCTTTACCACAGGTTTCATTGAGAGACATTTTAAAAGGGAAACAAATAAAATGAACACATGAATTCTACTTCAACTGGTAATAATGCACATTTTTATTGCATAGCTATATAAAGTATGAATTACAATTTCACATAACATGAATTGCAGGGCAAAAATGCTGACAGGTATATTTTAATTGAATAAGCAAACAAAAATGTGTTGTCAGGTTTGATCACTCACATTTTCACATGTTAAGCACTGCACAGAGCTCAAGATCTTGCCATCGAACACGTCTGAGATGATGCTGCGATATCTTGGAGCTGGCTTTTTCTTCTTCTTCCCTGCAGCAAAAAAAGGTCAGCCACAAACAAAAATCTCAGCAGATGTACACTCCTGTCTCCTTCTTAGACAAACAATAAGATCTTTCAAACAGATAATCGCAGAAAATATAATTTTATGATGAATCATTTGCCACGAAAACATCTCTTGAAATCTAGAATGATCTGTCCTTCTTGAAATTCAAAAATAAGAACAAGTTAGAGAAGTAAAGTCTGAAAGGTTTTAGCAAGCTTCCCAAATTCAAGGTGACTTAGCCTTTCTTGATATCTATGATAATAATAGTTTGTATAAAGCACCTATTGTGAAACAGCATCATCTATAAATACTTTACAATAGTTTAAAGGGCATATACTGTACTGGGAAGGCAAAAAAGCCTTCAAAAGGTATTTGTTAGCAATCTTCTTGCCAATGGTCTTAAATTCATGTATTGACCATTTTAGAAGTTTGCTGAAAGTTATTTGGCCTAAAATGATCCACATATGGAGTAATTAATCATTAATTATTAAATCTTCAAAATGTTCGGCCCGAATATTTTGAGGATTTGTGATTTAATCACTCATTACTCCAAATGTAGATCATTTGAGGGCAAATAACTTTCAGCAAGCTTCTAAAATAGACTATATATGAATTTAAGACCATTGGCAAGAAGATTGCTAACAATTACATCTTGAAGGCTTTTTTGCCTTCCCAGTACAGTATATGCCTTTAACCTCAGTCATTGGATGCGGGTAGTGTATGTGACACCTATCCAATCCCAAGGGATCATTTTAGCATCGTGGCAGCCACTACGGTACACTCATTCCTTTCCTACTGGGTACTGAATACACATGGGTGGTAGGTAGCAAAGTGGATTTATTATCCTACTCGGGACCAAAGTGCCATGGGTGGCTTAAACCTGGGACCATGAGATCTTCAGTCAAAGTTCACAACCAAAACAAAACAACACCTTTTCAGATTCAGCAAAAAGAAAAAAATCCGACAAAAGAGGAGTAGTAGCGAGATGAAAGGGATAGTTCACCCAGAAATTAAGTTGGTTTCAATAAAAGTAGACAAATGAAAGAAACATATGAGTGAAGGTTTAACAAAAATTTGTCAAAGGATAAGAAAGTTATTAGATTCTAACATTTCAATTTTGTGACGTCACGTGTGAGGTGCTCTCCCATATGTTGTGTACAATATGATTACATATTTATCGCTCTTTTTCTGTTTTTGCCAACAGAATTATTTTTTTCGTACAGGTATGTGTGTAAAAATGTATTTCCAAATGATGCATCAAATGCACAGGTAAAAGGATATGCACCTCGCATGTGACGTCACAAAATCAAAATTTTATAAGATCATAACTTTCTTATCCTTTCATGGATTTTCATTAAACCTTCACTTATATGTTTCTTTCATGTGTCAGCTTTTATTGGAACAAACATGATTTCAGGGTGCACTATCCCTTTAAGGGTATGATAGAAGTCTTTACCGTGGTCTCTATTTCCACTCATGGACTGGTCTCCCGAGCACATCTCATCGGTATCCTTCTCGCTGTCGTAGATCTCCCGATCGTATTTTGCGCTTGATGACGAGGTGGTGCGAGAACGAGTGTTCACTGCAAAAAAAGCAAAGTCAATAGTAAGAGCCGTAGCCTCAAAACGGGAAACTGTCTCGAGTTTAGGGGTACTACAAAAAGAAAATCACTCGGATATGGGGAAGGAAAATACAATCATATGTCTGGATAAATATATAACCTTGCACCTGAAAGTCAAAAAATTATCTCACCTGAATAAGGACAGCTTGAAAACTAGTCAATAGTCACTAGTCAATATGTCCTAGAACAACAGAGCTCTCAATTATTCAAGTAACAAAATGGTGCATGCACACACTCTGTAATTCATTTTTGCACAATACACTTGATAGAGCAGCAGATCGTTAAGAGAGTAACAATTACAATGTTAATGTACATGTAAAGTATGCTTTAAGGTTGTTCTCCAAAATATCCCCCCCTCCCTTATCATAATCCCAATTACAGGGCTGCCAACCTTTGAAAGTCAAAATTCATATTCCGCACCTCCAAAATTCGTATTTTGCCATCAAAATTCGTATTTTTAATGATGAAGGTAGTAAGTCTAAGCCTGTGACTAAACAAATACACTGTATTATCCGATTAGTTCTACTCACTGGCCAACTGCCACTGACAGCTGATCAGCAGCTAGCTAGCAGTGTGTAGCACTACTGCTACTAGTACAGTGCATCACAGTACAGTGCGCCACCACACTGACCCTAAGTCTAGCTTTCCTTCCCCAGAGTTTAGGGGGAAAACTTAGCTAGTGGTAGGGGTTACAAAATTGTAAATTTTCGATCTTTTTTTTCCCCAAATGATATGAAAATGTTCTTAAAACAACCTGAATATCATTAAAATGCACCATAAACGATATTCTAGTGTCCAACACTTACATTCCAGGTCTCAGTTTCTTCCTATCTTGCAGTGATTTGAGGCAGATTTCGCCGTTTTTTCAGCTCTCCATCTTTAGCCTGGCTTAGTTCATTATTTCAAAAGGGTGCTAAATATCTGTGTTGTGAGGGACAGGTGTGCGGAATTTGAAGATAAGCATAGCTTGGGAGCTTGCCTCCCCAGAGTTCTGGGATAACTCGGCTAGCGGTAGGGGCTCAAAAATCATAAATTTTCAGGTTTTTTTCTTTTTCCAAATGTGATGAAAATGTTATTAAAACAACCTGACTACGATTTCAATGCACTATAAATGATATTCTAGTGATATACACATATATTCCAGGTTTCAGTTTCTTCATATCTTGCAGTAATTTGAGGTGAATTTCTCCACCTTTTTAGCCTGGAAAGGCTGGCCTGGTTCATTTGTTCATTAGGGTACAAGTATCTATGTTGTGAGGGACCAACTAGTGTGTGCTGAATGTACATGTATTGCCATTGGAATGAGTGTCGTGAATGCAGTCGGCAATCAGGTGTTACAGAAAGAGCTACGTGATTGGCTGAATTATTCTACGATGCTTAGGGGTAGTTTATTAATGCTAACCATAACATTTTACTTTACAAATATATAATTATTCTTCTGAATGATTACTATGGTTATTATATGCCACATTATCGCTCATAAAGAGGCTACTTCTATCCTTTTTGTGAGTTATTTTATTTTTGCCGTGAAATCGTACTTTTACGATGCGCTTTCGTACTTTCGTATTCTCTTCCGATTTTCGTAACAAATACGATTTTTTCGTAACGGTTGGCAGCTCTGCAATTAGGAAATGGTACCTGCATTAGAATTGAGCACACACGCTAAAACAATCTAACAAAAAAGGTTTTACTTCTCATTGAGATTTGTATGCAAACATGCATTCTCTTGATTAGAAACAATATTTTGGGAGAGCTCTTATACACGTAGGTAGAGGTGAAAATTTCATCGATTCTTACTCCTTGAAGAAGACGAGTGAGGGTACAGAGGTTCTGTCTCCGATGTCGAATCTGTCGCCCTCTTGCGGTGCAGGTGTGGATGGTTCTTGTCTACACCCCCTTCCCCATCCTCCCCATCATCTCCGCCGTCCTGGTGGCGGTCGTTGTCGGGGACAACGCTACTGGAGGTATCCACATCCTCAGACAGGCTCAGTGATTCGTTGGACCGTGTCCGGTGGTGCATGTCCCCGGCGGATGGGGAACCTGCCCTGGAGCGCCGCCGTGCAGCCGCTAGGTCCTTCTCGCTCTCTTCCATCGTAGAGTTTTCCATAGCCTCGCCATCAGCCTCTTCAGTACCAGCGTCAGCTAGCACTGGTTCCTTCAGCTCCTCGTGCAGACGGTCCATGATGCAGCGAAGGAACTCTTGTGAGTCCTGCAATATAGAGAGAAGGAGAGAGAGGATGAGAGAAAAAGAAAAAATAAGGGTTAAAGATGAAAAAAGACCAAGAAAGTGACAAGAGTTAAACAGAAAGATAGAGAAAACAAGAGAGAAAGCAAGAATCAGTATAACAACAAAAAGAGCGTGAGAGGAGAGCGAGAGATAGAAGGAATCGAGAACGCGTGAAGCAACCAGAGGGAGACAAAAAAAGAGTGAGCAACAGAGAGAGAGAATAAATGAGAGAGAAATATTGAGGGGATAGAAAAAAAGGAGAAGAGAGTGTGTGTGTCTACATCCATTCATATATCGTAAAGGAGTAATTTACCATTGTATATATAAAAAGAGCGAGGGGAAGAGAGTTAGCAAGATATATGAATAGAGAGAGAGAGAGAGAGAGAGAGAGAGAGAGAGAGCAAGAGAACAAGTGCGCACAGCAAAGAGAGTGAGTGAAAGAGGGAGCAAGCAAGAGGGGAGGGAGACAGAGAGAGAGAAGACAGAGAGCTGACATTACCTGCTGTGTATATCCTTTGAACATGGGGAACAAAGCTTTCACATTGTTCACCAGACTTGATGGAGTTAAATAGCTTGGCCTAAAAGAAAGAGAAATTCATGATTGCAAAGGCCTTCAGCATAAATTATACTTCAAAATCTGGTTACTTATCACAACTGGAATTGTCACAGTGAAAGAGCTTAACCACATCAGTGGATGAAATTGAAGGGTTGAGTAATTAGAGTGGTTGCTAATTGACTTAATGCATTTCGAAATGAGCTTTCTCCAAAATATGAATAATCCTCATATTGAGGGCAAGCATTTAAATGCTCAGTTTTGAGGGACCTATTTGTGATTCCTTTTAAGCAGATAAATATTTCTAAAAAGAAAAGAAGGGGGACATCTGGATGGATCAATGTAATGAATGTTTTTTAAAGTACTTTTTCCAACACAAAAATCAAGACCTTTTACAATCGTCACCACCGATCACTGGATATAATTCCAGCCTGCACATAATGTATGCACCATTGCCACTCTCTCCTTACTGAGGACAAGCTGACAGTATTTTCTTCCATTTTCCATGGTTATTACATATAGCACCTGTTACTGCTGCGATGCAGAAATGTAATTACACCTTTTATGATGCAACAATTGCTTTAATTTGACTCAAGAGCATGAAGCATTAAGTTCTGAAAATTATACTGTTCTCTTTTTGTTTAGTTGTCCATTTCATTTGATTCCAGTGAAACTATTTGTGTTACTCCGGATAGGAATTTCGTTGTGTATAGATTGACGGATAAAGCAGACTAAATGTCAAGTTACAAATAATAGGTGAAAAGATAATTATTCAACTTTTGATTATCAATGAACAATCAAATTATCATGTACAACGTTACATACACATGTGCATGGTTATTGCTTGTATTGTATTTCTCGTTAACAGATTACCATCTTGCTTCTTTGTATTGTTTTTTGTTAAAAAAGTGTTTTAGCAATACACTGGGTACATCGGAAGTATGAATGATGATTTAACGGTACAAGTACGAAACTCCTCTAGGAGGAGGCAGCCACAGTACCTTTTGTGGCCCCAAACATCCTCCATCAGCTTCTGATAGGCAAGGGCCAGGTAAGGCTTCTTGTCCGTCTTTACAAAGCCGTTGCACTCGAGGAAAAAGTGGGCAAAAGACGGGCTAAAGAATCGAATAGAACGATTGATTAAATAACTACGTTTTGCACAACCATTTGAACGTCGCAGGGCAAATGTCAGTTCAGTATTCAATCCAGTATTGAATCACAATTTTGTTGTTAATGATCAGTGAAAACTAGATTATCCGTATGTACACATTTCTTTCTGCCAGCTTACCATCTACATCTTAAACCACTTTTTTTCTTGGATACACCACATCACAGATAAATTATGCATAACGCATTTTGGGGGAAACTAATGGAATTGCAAATGAGGGAACCAGTGATGTGTAGATCATTAGTGACAATAGTAATCAAAACGAGTTCTGAACATGACAAGATCATATATCATCTTACAAACATTTTTCCTACAATTTTTCCATACAATTATCAAAATATAAAATATTAGATATCACTTAATCACTCTGAATGTCCAGTGGCTTAATGTAATAATGCACACAGCCTTAACTCAAGACCAATATGAAGTCACTTAAAAATACATTGGCTAAAATGCCAAAATTGAACTTACCAGTTTGAGAGAGCTTGTATACCAGCATTTAGGTAACAGGTATTTCCCAGATTTCTCAACCCAGTCAAACCTGCATGAACATACAGTAGATATAATCCATATTTGATGAATTAAAATATCATCATATTTGTAGACATCCCTTTTACCAAAAAGAAGATTGTTTGTACAAGCTCTCCTTGATGCAAGAAGTATATATTTTACTTTGAAGTGACCCACATGAATGCTGTAATTCTCAACTCAGTCTAACTTATAAGGGCTATAAATAAGATTGTGATTTGAAAAGTGTATTTCTTCTGCAACAAAGATCCCAATAAATAATCTATATGTGTTCCTAACATTATTTCTACAAGATGCGTTAAACAAATCTGCTTTGACTAGAAAGTGAGCATCTTTACTTATTGTGAATAAATAAAACATAAACATAAGGGAGATAAATTCAAAATGTTGTGTACTGACTCCTAGTAACACACTTAGCGCTACAAGATAAAACAATCAGAATCCAAATTGGGTGAGAAATAAACATATTTTTTGTGAAGATTTGGAATAGATTTGTCACAATATGAATATAGTTTTGAATCTCCCACCTTGATATACACAAACAAATTTAAAACAATTTGAGAAATGAGCAAGTAGGAATGATTTAGAATTATAGACATATGATGGCCAAAGATGACGCGTGGACAATTAAAAAATGAAAATCAATTAAAAACATATAGGATCAGCAAACACCAATACAGATGATACCGATAACACAGTCTTGAGGTTGTCACATAGATTTTTTTTCTTTCGAACCTAGGACTTACAATCCAGAGCAGTTACCATGGAAACAAACATTGGTCGCAAAGCACTGTAGCTCTTGCCTTGATACTTAATATCAGACAACTTATTTTAACGGGTGTAGAGCTTTACTTTATACAGCATGGCCCTGTAATCTTTGATGAGGGTGATTCACCGGGTTGGGGCAATTTTTGTGACATACCACAACTCCAAATCCATATCTTTTTCAAACCAGGCAAATATAGTCCAATAATGATACGAGCAAAAACATGGGGTTCCATCCAGTATCATTTCTCAAAGACCATGGCATATTGCAATTTGGGCCTGTCTACAGTAATGGGGTACACTTCTGTTACATTTACTGCAACATATGCATAAATCTCTTAAATTCCGAGTCTTTTGTAAACGGGACAAACAAGCTTGTAACACACTCGTCTGTCCTGTCACCAACGTGATATGGCAAATTTCTACAGGCTTAGTTTAGAAATAGATAATAAATTAACATTCAGACCAGGATTTTAGCTGAAGTTATTATGGAGGAAATCAATTCAACACTCTGTCATATTTTGGTGGTGCAAGGTGGTCATAATTTCAAATGATTCAGTTGTGCCAAAAAATATCCCTTTTCTGTAGACAGACCCTTATGAAAATTTCTTGTCCATGTAAAAACAATATGATGTCCATGTAACGGTGGTAGATTTTTGTATGCCTGTTGCTTCAAATTCATAAAAGATTTCCAATTTCAATGTCTATTGCTAAGAGAGCAATTTTTCATTGACAGCTCAAAACTTAACCACATCTGAATTGATCTTCCTGGTGAACTGCAAAGGTTGATACTTCTGTTACATGGACATTGCATGGAAACTTTGCCCCAACCCCGTGGAATGACCCTTGAATAAGTGTATCTCTCTAACCCTCTGTGTGCCAGAAATATGCTGCTCAATGGCATTTGTGTGTATTGAAGGTGAATTAATCCACAAGTGGCATGTTCAGGGTTAGAAAACGGCCCTGGTTTTCTCACCTCGTGGTTTAGTTTCATCTCGAGCAATTTCTTCAAGCGCCTGTGTGACCGATGTGTTCTTAGTACGAAAACTGGGGATTCTGTTGAGAGAATGGCCAAACAGAAACTGTCTTTTATTAGAGGAAGAGAAAACACCTGTCACATCAATGGGCAATAATCAACCAATGGGCAAAGAAGATGGATGCTGAGACACAAACACATGAAAATACTGAGAAACTTGTGAATCTTACAGAGAGATAGATAGAGAAGGGGGAGAAATGAGAGATGAGATTATAAAAGAAAGACGAGTGAATTCAGATCAAAAGATAAGCAAACGGATTAAGAAAGAGAGAAGAAGGGTTGAATCATGAGATGGATGTGATGATATGCATAGTTGATATAAAATTAAAAGATTAAAAACAGATAAAGAGAGCAGAGACAGAGAATAAGTAAGAGAAAATGGCAGAGAGGGGGATGAAACACAAAGATAGAGAGAGAAATAGAGAGAGACTGGGAGAAAGGGATAGAGAAAGAGAGGGAGAGAGGGAGAGAAAAGACAAACACAGAGTGAAAATGTGACAGAGAAAGAGACAAAGAGAGAGAGAGAGATAAAAGTAGAGCAAGAGAAACAGGGTGAGAAAGGGATAAAGAGAGGGAGAGAAAAAACAGACTGAGAAGGAGAAAGAGAATGAGAAAAAGAGAGAAAGAGGAACAGGGGAGAAAGGGATAGAGAAAGAGAGGGACAGAGGGAGTGAAAAAGACAGAGACAGAGAGAGAAAAAAATACACCAAGAGAGAGAATGAAAGAGAGAGACAGGGGGTGAAAGAGAGGGAGGGAGGGAGAGAAAAATGCAAAGAGAAACAGCAAGAGAAAAGTGAAAGAGAGAAAATGAGAGAGAGAGAGAGAGAGAGAGAGAGAGAGAAAGAGAGAAAGAGAGAAAGAGAGAAAAAGAGAGAGGGAGAGAGAGAGAGAGAGAGAAAGAGAGAGAGGGAGAGAGAGAGAGAGAGAGAGAAAGAGAGAGAGAGAGAGAGAGAGAGAGAGAGGAAGAGCAAGAGAGAGAAGGAGGCAATGGAGTAACCAGGTCAATCCTTGTCTTGAGCTGGACATTTGAGGTCTTACTGAGGGTAATGCTCCTGGGCTGCTGCAGCAGCTCCACAAAGTTCCATCTCCTCCTCTTCGTCATCATCCCGTTGCCCTGGGTGATGGTGACGATGCTGATGACGAGGATGCTGCTGCTGCTGGTGCTGCTGGTGGTGGTGGTGATGGCGAGCGGTGATGCGCTCTGTCTCTTTGATGCCGATCTGGCGACGGGTCAGGTGATCTGGCGCGGCGACCGACGCCTTGGCGGGAAGGATCACATCTGGAAATGCCTCGCTCTCACACGAGTAGCACCAAGTGCGCTTTGTTTGGAGATTCATGGTCAGGTTGTGGTTACATCCCTGTAAGAACAGTATCATCACACATTAAAGGTATAGTTTACCCTGGAAATGAGTTGGTTTCAATCAAAGCATGAACTTGAAAGGTACATATTAGTGAAGGTTTGACGGAAATCCGTCAAAGGATAAGAAAGTGATGATTTTTTTAAATTTCTATTTTGTGATGTCACGTGCGAGGTGCTCTCCTCTATGTTGTGCACAATATAGTCACATAAATTGTTAATTTTCTGTTTTGGGCGCCGGAATTATTTTTTTTCCAGCAGGTATGTGTGTAAACATTTTCTTTAAAAAATTGTACAAAACATATGGGAGAGCACTTTACACGTTACGTCACAGTTTGCAACTACTACAACACAACACCTTTTCAGATTTAGCAAACAAAAAAATGAAGACAAAAGAGGAGTAGCAGCGTGATTAAAGGGATAATTCACCATGAAATTAAGTCGGTTTCAATAAATGAAATTTATTCATACAGGTATGTGTGTAAAAGCGTACTTCAGGGCCCTGTCTCATAAAGATTTGCGATTGATTTTAATCCTAACTCTGTACATTACAGATATGGGATTGGACTTGGGATTAATTCAGATGAATCGCAACTCATTATAAAATGAGGCCCAGATGCGAATATCATTCCAGGGTATAGAAACACCCTTTCATGTTTACCTCAGAGTGGCCTGAACTGTGGTCTTCTGCTGATTCTCCGCATCCAACAAAACGGCAGCCCACCTAAGGAAAGAAAACCACCAGCAGTGATTGTATTGGTTGTGTTGAGAACAAATGTCCTCTGGATCCTGTTGCACATATTCAATTGTTGTAACTTACCATCAATGGCATCTACTGTGGTATTAGCCAATAGGCTTCCAGTGTTACTGCTGTTGCTATGGCAGATACCATCAAAGGTAAGTTACAATAGTTGAGAACATATGCAACATGGCCCTGGTACTACAGTGAAAGCTGTGAAGACTACTGAAGGAAGACAAGACATGTGGTCTGTATGTAAAGGTTACTATAATGCAGAAGAATTCAATGAGAAACATTGTTCAAGTGAAGGGGGGGGGGGTTCTTTCTATCCTCGGGCCATATTCATGTAACTATATTCAACCTAGTAAGCTACTAAAGTGCATTCAGTTACATGCATATTTAATAACTAATTAGGCTGGTAAGGATTCATGAATATGGCCCCTGGTGTTTACTAAAGGTTTCAAGTTCAAGTACAAGTTTAGGTTTATTCACATCTTTTTAAAACCATATACTACAAAGCATGCATTGGAAACATCAATTCCAACATAAACATAAACATGATAATAAAAAAAAATTAGACATTGAAGATATACAACTAGTTCTACTAGATTAAAAGACATCTAATGATAAAATCATAACCATGATCTAGATTACTGAAGAAATTGGCGCAAACTTACATATCAGAAAAAGAAAAAAAAAAGAGTTAAAATGATAGTTCACTCTGAAATAATTTTGGTTTCAATAAAAGGAGACACATTAAAGAAATATATCAGTAGCTGTTTTGATGAAAATCGGCTAAAGGAAAAGAAACTTATTGATTTTAAAGGTTTGATTGTGTGACACAACATATGAGAGAGCACCTCTAACCTGACGTCACAAAATCAAAAATTTAAAATCATGTAACTTTCTTTTCTTTAAACCAATTTTCTGTCAAACCTTCACTTATATGTTCCTTTCATCTGTCTCCTTTTATTGAAACCCAAATAACTTTAGGGTGAACTATCCCTTTAAAGTGACGACAGCGTTACAGTACCTCTAGACATAACCACAGATTTGGCCCTGGTGCTGTACAATCATGACATTGTCCCTGAGGAAATAGAAAAGAAGATACATACATATTCATTCTGCTTAAAGACAGCCAGTCCCTTTTTCAGATCACCACAAAACCATCGAAACATTGGCAAAACATATAGAGAAGTGTTAGCAAGCTCTATATTCACAATTTGAAACTGATAAGTAGTGTAAAATTCAAATAATGCACGTAAACAACGTCTGATTAATAGTCTTTACCTCAGGCTCTTAGCAGTTTGTGTTGAAATATTTGCTTTATTGATTAATCTGTTTATTAAATTATAAAACGCATTATGAAAAAAAAATGTTCTATGGAAGGAATCATCTCCAAAGTTTGGTAGTTACTCATAAAATTAGGATTTCACACACGCATAATAACCACATAGATACTGTAACAAAGACTAATACTTTTTTCGTAGTACGAAAAAAGTCGGTTTGAAATTTAACGGCTGAAATTTTTTACATATACAGAAAGCTTCAACATGCTATATTCTTAGAAATGGTCTTGAATCACACTTTCTTCAATTTACGATCGTGATAGACGATTTCAAATTTTAAGCTTGCAAAAGGGACGGACAATCTTTAAAAGAGAAGAGCTTATCAACATTATTTCACAGCAGTATTGCCATACAGGTAAGTAATAAAGGCTTTTTGGGTAATATTTTATTTATTTATTATTCATGTTTTCTTTAAAAAGACAGGGTAGGCCGTTAAATGAAAAAACTGCTTTACAACGGCGCCCTGTGTATTACGAAATAGATGTCACATCCTAACTACACGAGACAGAATTCAAAGATGTGGGAGGAATTCTCAAAGCGGATCGGCTATCAATATAGATGGGTCTTGTGCAGGGAGGCTCAGTAATTAAAATGTTTTCATAATTTCACTTGTTGCTTATTCAATGCTTCTTGCTGTGTATCACATACATCAGATATGGGCGTGCTCTATAAATACCGCATCAGCCTTTATAAAAATGTGAATTTTCTCATTGATATGGTTCAGAATTTGTTTTATGACATTAAACTTTGTGAAATAGCCCCAGCAAATCATATTTTACTTTTCTTACAAGGCCGTGAGTACCGGTAGTGACATCTTCCCTGCACACTGAAGAGTGACACATTCATCATGTACAAGCATGAATTCTCCATATCGCATATACAGGGCCGAATCGTCACACAAAATAACATCAGGATTTGTTTTGTAGACATGTCCCCTTCCATTCTCATACATTAGACCGGAAGCAGAAATGGTTGCAAATTGAATCCAAATGAGGCTGCACAGTGAATCATGGAACATCTTTTTCTTATATATGCAGTATAAAGAATTTTATTAGGATCATGCAAAATCCTTTTTTTCCCAATTTTCTGATGGCTAATTCCAGTGCTCTTTGCTTTTAAAAATAATTTTCCTTGGGACAAGTTTAGATCTATCTCTCATTAGTAAACAATTAATTTCCAGTACCAAAAATGTACTAAAAAAACAAAGCAACAAGTTCCCATTTACACTTACCTTAGAAAAGGCAGCTAATTGCTCCTTCAGAAATCTTTCTACCGCTGTAATGTGTGGACATTGCTTCCCAGGCTTGCCCATCTTTCAGGGTTCAGACTTCTTCTGGAATGATTGCATAAACTTGTATTTTCCAGTAGATGGAAAGTTCTGAAATGACAAACACAAAAAGTGTTGAACGCTAAGTTATAGACCGACATAACCATTTCATTGGGAGTATTCTTAAAGACAGCCCGTCCCTTTTTCAGATCATCACAAAACCATCGAAACATTGGCAAAACATACAGAGAGAAGTGTTAGAAAGCTGTATATTCATAATTTGAAACTGATACGTTGTGTGAAATTCAAATAATGCACGTAAACAACGTCTGATTAATAGTCTTTACCTCAGACTCTTAGCAGTTTGCGTTGAAATATCTTCTTTATTGATTAATCTGTTTATTAAATTATAAAACGCATTATGAAAAAAATTGTTCTATAGAAGGAATCATCTCCAAAGTTTGGTAATTACTCATAAAATTAGGATTTTGCACATGCATAATAACAACATAGAGACTGTAACAAAGACTAATACTTTTTTCGTAGTACGAAAAAAGTCGGTTTGAAATTTAACGACGGAAATTTTTAAATTTACAGAAAGCTTCAACATGCTATATTCTTAGAAATGGTCTTGAATCACACTTTCTTCAATTTACGATCGTGATAGACGATTTCAAATTTTAAGCTTGCAAAAGGGACGGACAATCTTTAAGTCAAAGGGCATTCAGAGCCAGACGCAATGGTTATCCTATACTTTAGTGTGTTTTATTATTTTCAGTCAACAGCTCTCATGCACCGGGGCGCACAGCCGCACACACGTGAATTTTAAAGTGACACACTGGTCATTGAATCTACAAGCCTATAGTATACTTGTTCAATGGACGAATTCAACAGCAAAGAAGTTGTCAAGGGTTAGGGTTGTAGGGTCAGTGTGAGGTTTAGAATAAAAATTAGGTTTAGAGTTAGGGCTAGGGTCAGGGTTAGGTTTCGGGTTCAAATTCATAAAATTAGTGGGATACCTAAAGTGCATTAGCGCCTTTACAGTGGGAAGTACAGTAGATTTAATAACCAGTGTGTCACTTTAAAATCTGTGCAAAACGTACACTACCGCTCTAGGGAATTGGCATCTGTGTTTCAGCCCCGGGACTGATCCCGCACAGCGGGCTGTGAGCGGGCAGTGAGTGAGCGGGCTGGTCGCAGTAAGCCCCGGCCCAGAACTCGACTGTTCTCCTTTTCCCAGGACAGGGCCAGCCCAGACCATCAAAATATGTTTATATTTTACTTCTAGATCTAGATCTAGTTAACTTTAAAACTTACAAAAGTGGGACTCACTCACTCAATCTCAGTCTCTTCATGATCTTAGACTAGAGGTTCTGTTATTCAGACAGTCATGGCTCATAAAATATCATCAACAATAGAAAAAAAAAAAAAACATTATTGTCTTGCTATCATTCCTGGCCATACATGACCATGATTTGCGCTCGTCGGATGTCTTGTCTACACTTTCGAGATTTCGTGCTCATCCACTCTAATAAAGACTGCATTTATGAACAATACCCATTTCATTCGATATAAAATTTCACCTCCCGTAGAGTCTATATTATATTACCTCAGCCCCGGTCTCCCGACGTGGACAGTTCGAAGATTAACACTGGAATATTCAGGGTTTATTCTAGACGATCCACCACTGCAACTTTGAGCTTCCAGCTCGTTTCAATTTTTACAATTTCATGTTCGCGCGCGCGTGAGCTCCACGCGAAGTCTATGCTGGAGTATCGCACTAGTACCGTATCATGGGCAGTGCTAGTGCAGTGCTATACGTTATACGCGTACGAGGTACGGTACGTCACTAGCCCGAGATTTGTTGGTACAGTGTATACCGCCAAAGCAGCAAAAAGTACGTCTCTAGCTCTGTTTGCCTCCAGCTTGAGAGTTGAGCAACATTATAGAAATTCCCAGTATTTCCTTAAGTGATGGTAAGGACTTGTTGAAGTCAGTCTCTATTTTAGATTTACGATGTTGCAATTAATGCATTTAGCTACGTTTTCTTGTTTACGATATTCCTCGCCTTGCCGCAGCTGGCACCCTCTTTTAGCTGAAGACTCACGGGGTGGGCCGGGCGCCGGCGAAGTTGGGATTGCGTCCCCGAGCTTTGCCATCCTGTAAACACTACATGATTGTAAAGGCAAAGGCACACGGCCACGGGTGCTGTGCACCGCACCGCTAGAGCAGATAGACGCACTCAGTCTCAGTTGCACGTCATTTGTCTGAAAATGAAAACATCTTAAAGATTGAACTTTGAAGGACACAGATAGACAACTACCTTGAAGAAGTTGAAGATGATCATGAAGAGCAGCTAGACTATGTCGGTGTAGCTTGACATTGGCTGCTGTTCTTATTTTAATGTTGATCCAAGCTTTTTTGTTTAATGAGATAGGAATATAAACATGTCCATAAGCATGAATGATATCTGCCTCTTTTAATTTTGTTTTACTGAAGAATGAACCGTTTGAAAATGACAACAACATCATTGTGTTGAAAACTTATCATTCTGGGGCCTGTTTCTGCATTAAAATGCCAGCGACATCTGATTTAGAACTCGCGTTAGCACCAATGATGCTAACCGATTCTCAAAGTCAAAGAGAATGCTAAATCGGATACCAGTGACATCTCTTGTCTCGATACCGGATCAGACTTTTCAGATAAATTGAAAAAACTCTGCAATAATTGATAAAATATCAGGTTGAAATAATTATGATTTTGTTAATAGGGGGCGAGGTATTGTTTAAACGTTGGTTAGTCTATATGCTTGATGTATAACGCATCATTTTCATCAAGATTGGTGCTCTATCAATCTCTCATTTTCTTCTGTATATCTGTGTAGGTACACTGTACTCAGAATTATATCATACCTTTTATACATCAATTTGATCTTTCTTGTTATTGTTAAGGCAACTTGGTTGGACCAGGCATTTGGCATGGGGCTCTTGTCCTTTGCAGGCATGGTGTTTGTATACTACACATTCTGGATTATAGTCTTGGTGAGTTGAATTCTGTAGCTTGATCCGTTGCTGTTCCTTAGCTGCCATTTTCTCTTTCTTCCTATCTCTCTCTCTCTCTCTCTCTCTCTCTCTTTCAACTCTGCCTTCTTGCTCTCTTTCTCTTATCTCCCCCCCCCCTCTCTCTCTCTCTCTCTCTTTTCTCTTCTCTCAATGTCTCTCTTACATTTCTAGTTGTCTCATTCCTTCTGAGACTAGAGGTTATGCTTGTAGCTTTACAATCAGTTTATCAGTCACAATTTAACTTCACTTGTATAACTTAACCCACTATGACTAGAGCTAAAATGCTGATTGGTTGTTTATATAAAAGCTAGATTTGATTCCATGTTAAAATGACAGTACAGCTCAACGCGACTTAGTGACATCCATCTGTCATCCTACCCATCAGGCAAATGGGGTTTATTTCTTTACCGTAATCCATTGTTTCTGTAGGACTGCCTGATCATCAATCATTGTGTTTTCTCTGAATTTTTTAGTTCAGTGCTCCGTTAAAACCAAGACATATATGGTCAGAGGTCTTTTCAGTTTGCTGCACCTATGCTGTGGAATAAACTTCCTTTATTCGACAATCCAATACTAAAGATTGATTTCGCGCCAATTTAAAGTAATTTTTGTTTATCAGTGAGTTGTTAGTTTCAATCATTTTACCTATACTATACTATACTATAAGACTATTTCTTTTTCTTTTTTATCTTTTATGCGCACTAAGATTGAACTGTAAAATTTCACTATAGAATCGACTATTATTATTATCATCATTATCGTCTGTTCTTTCAACTATTCTGGCTACAGCCCTTCGTAGAAGCTGATCAGGTTGTTCATCAGATGTTTCCACCCCGGCAATGGGCTGTCATCATCCCATTCGCTGTGATTGGTTTGGCTGTATTATTGGTTGGTAAGTATTCCTCTGTGAAATCAATGTATTAAACTCAATAACGACCAGAGCTTTTGTAAAGCAAGCAGAAAATTAATTTTTGCTTTCAAATTGACAATACTTCAGATTATTATCCAAAAATGGAATATGTAGTCCATTGTACATTAAAACAACATCAACACATGCAATACCGGTATTCAATAGTTGGACCAATTTTAAAAGGAGAAGTATAGGTATATTTTCAACATTTCTAGTGTATTGC
The DNA here is from genome assembly GCA_963669155.1 of Arbacia lixula. Classification (NCBI taxonomy): domain Eukaryota; kingdom Metazoa; phylum Echinodermata; class Echinoidea; order Arbacioida; family Arbaciidae; genus Arbacia; species Arbacia lixula. The sequence goes on from OZ022588.1 coordinate 3,919,241, forward strand.
TAATTTGACAATTTAGTGATCATTATACCTTTTGCATTTTCTTATTATTAACCACTGTTATGAAAGCATAAAATAATTAATCCATGAAAATCGGAGCAGAGCATAGGTAGGGAAATAGTTCTTTACTCACATTGAGCCAAATATTGTAATTGCATACCTTATTAACTACAATGGAAAATATCTTGTCAAAGATTCAAAAAACTAAAAAGTAGCATCTTTATTAAATCCAATAATTGAATCATTGTTTCTCTATTTTTATTCTTCCAATGCAGGTAACTTCATTGCATTTACGTCATTTTTCAAGAAAACCAAGAAGTCGTAGCACATCTTTTATACCAGCTTCATCCATCAGCATACCATTTGACTGAGAAGTCCTTTCAAGGAATAATCAAACTGGAAGAAAATATATTTTGGATAACTCATGATTTATTTCAAGTCCAGCTCGTGAAAAGAGATGAGCAATGCATTTTACAACTTTGTGTCTTCGAAAAGAGCAATTAGACAGGAAGAATCTTGTCTCCTGATGCAAACATGCACAACAAGATCGAGATCGGGTGCCATCACTCTGTGACGCGAGACATCAAGCGCAGAAGCAAATGGTGAATTCAGAAGTGATGAAGAGGATATTAACTTGTCAATGGATGGTGAAAGTCATTCTTGGTTTGTTCCAGTTATGACATACTACTGGGTAGATGGGACCCTGCAGCATTATCTTCATCATAATTATTGTGGGCCTTACCATTACTCCACAGTGACTCACATCACATGACTATGAAAACATTTTAATTTAATTATCCAGTGCAAGGTCTTTACCATAGATGTTTAGCTTTGATGTAACATGTATTGATCAAGAAGATTTTGGCATTACAATAATTGTTATTGTTTATATAAAGTAATCATGATTTAACTTGTGTGCCTTATGTGATTTCATTGGTCTTGCCCTGTCCATGGGGAAAAGAGAAAACTATGAAAACAAGGTGGTTCACGAACCACAAGTTTTGCCTGATTTCGCAATCGATAAACAGTAAGGTTTTTTTTCAAATATTTTTTTCAAACCTTTTGACCCCATCAGCCTCGTGAAGAGACACATGTGGTATTACCCAAGGATCATTTGTACAAAGTGTGATCACAATTGATGCAGAAATAAAGAAATGAAAGCTAGTCAAACGAAAGAAAAAATGATGCATATGGCCTAAAATCATTTGACCTTTTGATCCCTAGATGATTTTTGACCCCTAGACGACCTTTGACCCCATCATCCTCATGGAGACACAAGTGGTATTACTCAAGGATCCTTTGTACCAAGTTTGATCACAATTGCTACAGAAATAAAGAAATGAGAGCAAGTTAAAGAAAAACTTAAACATTTTTGTAACAGACCAACAGGAAAAGTGATTACTAGGTCTCTACCGAACTTCGTTCAGGCGAGACAAAAATGAAATACATGTACAGTACTGTACTACACGTTTTTGTCTGCACATATATTTGAGGATAATATTGCCCTATATGTCCTATTGAGTTATCATAAACACTGGGAAATGCAATGTACCATATGTGAACACTTTGAATAATTTATATCGTAATATAAAATCATATTCAGGTTAGTCCAATATGGATTTACTGATTTGTTGAATGTGGTTACGTGTCAGCAATACAAATATGTATGTTTCCCACTGACATCATTTTGCCAGTCACAAATTGCTTTATGTTTCCGAAGGGAGCATACATGAACGAGAGGAATGTAATTAATGATTAATAAATTTATTCATGTCATATTAAATAAAAGCTTTAAATACATGTATTAAAAACATCATTTTCATTGTACATGAATGGGTGTTTTTTGTTTGTTTTTTGTAAACAATATTATTCTACAAAATAGAGTAAAGTGGTGTTAAACAATCATTCCCAGGGCCTACTGAGAGCTGAAATCATCATAACTTTGGCTTCAAATTGGCAATGCTTTGCCTTTATGAACAAATCAGCTGGTTATCCTAAGACAGAACAAACATTCTATCATACAATTACATAACATCAACAAATACAATTCAGATCAATAGTTGTGCCAATTTGAAGAGCAAAAGTGTAAAATGAAGAATTCCAGAATGTTGCTGATTTAAAGATGTAGTGATCATTTCACGTTTATTTTGCATAAAAAAAACTCTTTACATAGGCTATGCATATTCATAACTAAGAAATTAAGATGTGCTCATCTTGTACAGAACATGAGCTTCCTTTGATGCATATTTTAACACTCCTTTATATCTTAAGTTTCAGCTCCAAATTGGGAGTCTAGCTCAATAAAGACTCAACAGCAAGTTCAAATGAGTGTTATGACCTCAAGGTTATACAGTATAACCAAGTTAGAAAATCAATTTCTCTAGCACATGTACTGATCATACCAGAATAATTATTAAGTCTTTTTGATTTCTTGCGTATTTTTACAGCAATAATACATGTATATACAACACTGTACAGCTTACTCTCGATACAACGAGCACGGATATAACGAGGTTTCGTTATAACGAGAGAAATCTCTCGGTCCCAAAAATGTCTAAATGCAAACCTATGGTGCAACACGTCGCTTACAACGAGCACGGTTACAACGAGATTTCGTTATAACGAGCTTATTCTGTTGACCCCAAGACAAAGAAAAACATAACAATTGCGTCCCGTTACAACAAGGAAGGAAAACTCGAGACATGAAAACACCGGCACCGCAAGGAGCCAGACACACATCTCGTAATACACGTCCACACAACGCGAGCATGTGCACAGTTTATGATACACTGTACACCACTCGTTCGCACATGCACATGCACAGCGTATGTGCCGTGAAAGCACATGGTTTGCAAGTCCGATCCCATCACAGCAATATAATGATACGGCGCGGCGCATGCTGAATTGGGGATGTGTCTGATGAGCAGCGATTGATTGGGTTTCTAATTGACAAAAACTAATGTGATCTCGGACCGGTGAAGTTTATTTCACACACGAAAATATAACAAAGAAAGAATTGAAGAGATGACAAAATATTCTTCTTTCAAATAGTATACCGCTGGAAATCATAATCACGATATAAAATGAAATATAAGTATGCAGGGGCAGCGTTAATCTTCTACATGGAACCCCTCGTAATAATTTTGGAATGACCCACAAAGAAAGTGCCGATCATAACGGTGTGCTACGTCGTCGCAAACCTATCAGACGAGCGAGACGCTCGATCTAAATCCACCTTCCCCTTTCCCGGCCGTTCGGCCCCTTGCGCCACCCGTTCTCTTGTTTGTCCAAACAACTAAACCGCATGTTTTCCTGTCCAGAAGATTGCGATAACAATTTTTTGTGACCAGTTTATTTACTGCAAAATAACAACCATCGTATCGGGAATGGTCTATAAATTATTGAATGCACTTAGCTATTAAAACGGCAAAATATATCAAAGTCGAATGATGTGTTGAGCACAAATAAATCCCCTTTTCAGTTTGAAAATGCACGTTTCAAATACCCCTTTTCAGTTTGTTAACGCATGTTTCAAAGACGCCTATGGATATAAAAACATAGTAAAACACAACGAACACACAAGCACACATGTTTCAATGTGTTTTATTGTTTTTTATTCTGTTTGGATACAACGAGGTTTCGTTATAACGAGGAAAAAGCCCTGGTCCCGACGACCTCGTTATATCGAGAGTAAGCTGTACAACATTAAGAGCTTTGAGCGTCATTTCACTCCAGCCTCCTTATAAACACAGCAGAGCTTTGTCATCTCAACCACATTACAGAGTAGGTTAGGCACCCTCTACCTTGGGTTCCAGGCTGTTAAACAGCTGATCCACAATAAAAGTAGATCAATTTGACAGCCACGCAGTCAATAAATATGCCTCGGCTTCTTTGTTAGCTTCATCTGGTTGAAATCGATCATCTACTATACTATATATATTTGGTTGACAATGTACCTGTACACCTGGACCATTGAATTCCTTTGTGAAATTAGACCATTCAATTTCTAGTATTGTGATCCATCTCTGTATCCAATCACACGATTTGATTTGGAATCATTGTGAAAATATCAATTTGGGGGCAATTTTTAGCCAATTTTGGCAAATTTCATTGACCTTTCAGGGATTTTACCAAATATGTCATCAGTAAACCTCCAAGTAATGATCCATCTCTGTACCATGTTTGGTTGGAATTGAATCTTTAGATTTGGATTTATACTGAAAAAATATCAATTTGTGGGCAATTTTTAGCCAAGTTCAGTGAAGTTCATTGACCTTTAACCTTTGAAATTTCAGAAATATTCCAAAGATGTTATCAGTCTATTTCCAAGTTGTGATCCATCTTTGTACCGTGTTTGGTTGGAAATGCATCATTGCATTTGGATACATTGGATTTTAACCCTAAAACGGCCGGGGGGGGGGTTGAATCAACCCCCCCCTCGACGTTTCGCGCAATAATGCCGCAACGCAAGAACGACTCATCGCGACACTTCTTGACTTTTTTCTTTCAAGTCTTGCGCATCTTTTGAGACCAAATTCGCGACATCCACGCATACCATTACGGAGCCACGCCCGTTTTCGTAATGCATGTCATCCCAAAACGTGCACAATTTTGCAATTTTGTGTGCATTTCCTATGGAGAACAGTGCTTGTTCATAAAACTCATAAAAGCCTAATTATTTTTCCATTTGATAATTTTAATTGATTAATTTGATGCTAATCATGGCTGAAAAGTGGTCACTGACAATTTTCAATAAAAAAAACAAAGAAAAACAAAAGTAAAAAAACAATGAAATACATAAGAAATTCCAAAAACAATCAAATACATAAGAATTAAAATGAATTTTCAAAGTTTTTTTGATGACCAATTGTTAAACATATTATTACAGATATACAAACCAAATATTAGACTCTAAATGTTTTTATTTAGTGTTTTATAGAATTTTGGGCTAAATTTGCATAATTAATTAATTAAAATTAACGATTATCAATTTTGGAAAATATAACAAAATAATCTTGTAGATTATGACACAGGTATCGTGCGTGCCAAATTTTGTTGCAATCGCGCGATCGATGGCCGAGATCTCAAGGGGGGGTTGAATCAACCCCCCCCCTGGCCACAGAACAGTCCAAAAAGCCCGGCCTGATTAGGGTTAAAAATGCCATTTTTTACAGAATTCTTTGACCTTCGATCTCAATCAGAATTGACCCCTTTCTTTACACAGATCATTTGTTTTATGCAATGCTCACAGGTACTAAGTTTGATGCAAATCTGGTGAATGGTTCTCAATATATTGCTTAAACGGACATGAAAAGTACGGACGAATGGACAACCCCAAAACATAATGTCTCCGTCCACTTCGTGGTGCAGCCGCTTGGGTGCAGGCATAAAAAATATGAGCCCAATATTCTAAGACTAGCCAGTAGTCACTGTGTCATTCTCCTCTTTTTCAGTGGGGAGCTGGAGAAGAAATAAAAAATGATAAATCTACTGCAGCCAGACTCATTTATTGAATAGTTTGGTTTTTATTAGAAATGCTCAGTAGCCTGTAAGCCAGGCTAGAAATCCTCAAGATGCTGCTTCATCCATTAAAGGGAGTATACTGTACTGGGAAGACAAGAAGGCCTTCAAAAGGTGATCGTGAGCAATCTTCTTGCCAATGGTCTTAAATTCATGTATTGTCCATTACAGAAAGTTACTGAAAGTTATTTGCCATAAATTATCCACATTTGGAGTAATGAGTGATTGAATCACAAATCCTCAAATTGTTCGGGCCGAACATTTCAAGGATTTGTGATTTAATCCCTAATTATTCAAACTGTGGATCATATGAAGGCAAATAGCTTTCAGCAAGTTTCTATAACAGACAATACATGAATTTAAGACCATTGGCAAGAAGATTGCTCACGATCACCTTTTGAAGGTTTTTTTTTTTTTTGTCTTCCCAGTACAGTATACTGCCTTTAAATCATAAAAGAGTTTCATTTTCATCTTCCTCACTACCTCTATCTCAACTCCCGGTAATTCTGGTACCCTCAAGATGTTGCTTCATTCTTTAACTTATGAAAGAGTTTCATTTCCATCCATCTCATGACCTCTATCTCATGTTCCAGTAGGCCTGGTACCTTCAAGATGACGCTTCATTCATCAGCTTATAAAATAGTTTCATGTCCATCTTTGTCACGACCTCTATCTGATTGCCTGGTAGGTCTGGAATCCAGGGTGAATTGAGCTTCTCCGTGATCACCTGACCACGTGTCAGCTGCCCCTGTAGCTCCACCTTGCAGGTGGAATGGGTAGATTCCATGACGGCATCCCGGCGAACCGCAGCCGCCATTGCCAACGCGTCGCAGCACATGTAGTTCTGGAGCCCATTCTTCTTTGACCTCCTGACCGAATGATCATTGATGGCGTACATGAACTGAGCCCTTGGGTTATCCATTGCTCCAAGCTTCTCAAACCATTCCTGAAAATGACAAGTATTGACGACTGATAGGTATTTGAATAATCCTCAGCGAACCGAACCTGGTAGGCAAAATCTGTAATCAATCATTCCAGCATTTTGTGTGGCAACAAGTACAAAATATGTTTATGAACCCTCTGGCACGGAATAAACTCCATTAGTAATATGGAGAGGAAAAAATATCTTTAAAACAGGTTAAAATGTTCCTAACTTCTTTATTTGTCATATTTCCTGGCTCTCGGATTGTTTTGTGCATTTTGGGTGATCCCACGGGGTTGGGGCAATTTTTGTGACCTACCATAACTCCAAATCCACATCTTTTTCAAACCAGGCAAATATAGTCCAATAATGGCATTGAGCAATAAAATGGGGTGCCATCCAGTATCATTTCTCAAAGACCATGGCATACTGCAATTTGACTCATGACAATAATTTCTTGTCCATGTAAAAACAATATGTCCATGTAACGGTGGTAGATTTTTGTATGCCTGTTGCTTCAAATCTATAAAAGATTTCCAATTTTAATGTCTATTACTAAGAGAGCAATTTTTCATTGACAGCTCAAGACTTAACCACATCTGAATTGATCTTCATGGTGAACTGCAAAGGTTGATACCTCTGTTACATGGACACTGCATGAAAACTGTGCCCTAACCCCATGGAATGACCCATTTACCAAAATCAATATGTACTGCATTGTTGTTTCACTGTCAAATCTTTTTTCCTAGGACAATGATATGGTAACATGACAACTGTGTGGTGCAGTACTTGTATCCATTAACCCGTCCTTTATGAGCACACATATATGCGGCTGGCTTTTTTCCACTCAGATACTACGCAGCAGGACTCGCATACAATCTGCTGTTCGGACAATATACAACAGGCTCTGAATAAACTTCAAATACCTTATAGGACACAATTAAGCCACATCCCTATGGTTACTGCAATTCCATGGCAATTTTTGACCTCCTAACGAGACCAGGGTTCACAAAGCCAGTAAATGTAGGAGGGAGGGGGAGGAGGAATATACAGTACTCAAGTTTTCCAAATGCTTTTGTCCTGTTATGCAAGTTATACTCAGATTAAATTTGGTCAGGGATATTTTGAGTGTACATTGAATGTACATAAACTGTTCAATTCTGTTTTTTTTTTTCTTTTAAAACATTATCTCTGTACAAAACATATTAAATTAGCCTCATTTGCAGCACATAGTGGGCATTCATTTTCGTGATTTAAATTTTCGGTCCCTTGGGCACACATATTCAGTACACGCACAACACATTAATGGGGTTTTCATCAAAAGTACCGAGAGGGTTAAACCTTCTTGTGCCAGACAAATGGCTGATGAAAGGGGTTTGTGCGCATAAATGTAGGCATAAAATGTATCAATGGCCCATAAAGGGTGAAGTCAGGCTATATAAATCAATATTCCCTGCGGTGCCGTACTTACATAGGATATGCCATGTTCCATGCAGGTCTCCAGAGGGACTAGGAGGGTGGGGCACTGCACCTCTTCCAAGACAATGTGGGCCGCTTCTGGGTCGATGCCAAAGTTGAATTCTGCGGTCCAGTACCCTGTGCCCCTACCTGCAAATATTAATCACCGTCATCATCATTATGGTAAAGAAAACAGAAGTTCTGAAAACACTAGTGTTATGTAAGGTAAAAAAAAAATTATTATTTTTCAAATGATCATGTAAAAAGTGACATAGGATTTGAACTTGACCTATGACCTTAAAACAAATATGACCCAAAACGCAATCATTGCATTGGTTTAACATTTCTTGAGTTATCACATATAAGGTGAATTTGATCTGACATGTGATCTTTGACTTCAATTTGACCCAAAATATAATCAGCTAACCCGTTGATCCCAGTTAGAATTTTAGACTTGATGTTTCCTAGTGCAGTTCGAATGTCAACATTTGCCATAGAACTGCAGTTACAGAAGGGGTTTGGCTTCATTGAGCCCTAGAACGAATTTGAAGTTCATTCATAGCCTGCCATCTATTGTCTGTACAGCAGATAACACAGGAATCATAAATGAAGGCTCATTAAAGAATGGGTTAATTGCCCTTTTTTCCTACATTATCATCGTACCAAGTTTGATGAAATTCTGTCAATCATTTCTTGAGTTATCACTTATCTCTTTGCTCACAGTTAGATTTCCTAGCTTTGTGAACCCAGTTCAGAATTTGCCAAGAAACTGCAGTTACCAAAGGGATATGGCTTAATTGTGTCCTACAAGATACTTATAGTTCATTCATAGCCTTTTGCTCATTGTCCGAACAACAGGTTGTTTGGGGGTCTTGCTGCTAATTATCTGAGTGGAAAAAATGTGGGCTCAAAAAGAAACGGGTTTAATAAGATCTGGATGGACAGACGGATGGACAACCCGAAAATAATCAAGCCATCTGTTAATTTTGTTGTAGAGGTATAAAAATCGTAGCCCCTAATGGAATCAAAAACAATCTCGACCATGCTGACCTCTGATGTTGCCGCCCATGATGACAAGCTCCTTCAGCTTGCTTGTGAAGGTTGGGTCAAGCCGCATGGCCAGAGCCACATTCGTCAGCGGCCCAATGGTCACAAGGGTGATCTGCTGCGGACGTTCGTTGACCATCCGGATCAGGGCTGGTACGCCGTGTTCTGATTGGAGGAGGTCTTGGCTGGGAGGGGCTTCGGGATTGGGTATGTCCCCCAGTCCGTCCGACCCATGCTGGTCAGCTGCATCCTGCGGGGTCTTCGTGTAAAGAATGCTCGAGCTTGCCCCTACATAGACAGGGATCTGACAGCACAGGAAGATAATGACTCAGAGCTACCAACATTGAAATTCAACAATCAGGAAAATTTGGGGAAAGTTCATCAAAAATCATGGAGATCTCTATCAAATGTATATAACCTACTTATAATCCATCAATAATCAAGTAGATTGGGCGATTTGATGAACTCTCATATAGTAATATTGTTCTATTTTCAGTGGGTCTCCTGCAAAATCAGGGAGACTTGCCAGCTCTGATGACTGACCATTATGAGCTCTACAAAATTATTACGGTTGCCACCATTACATTTCAAAGCTAGCTCTTACAGATTTGGGGGACATTCCATTAAATCTAAACATATCCAAAATGATAAACATCTTTACATCCTAAATCAACAATATCAAACTTATTAACAAACTTATACTATTCATACACTTTCAAACATTGACAAATATACACTCGAGCTCAAGGGAATTGGCATAGGGAACGGGAAAGGGAAGAAAGGGAAGGAGCAGCATTTGTAAACCGCGGTATATTTTGTCCAGTTCAGATTGAAACATGATGCTTTTTAGGCTGAAGCATCATGTTTCATGCTGATCTGGACAAAATATACCGTGGATTAAAATTGCGGCTCCTTCCCTTTCTTCCCTTTCCCTTTCTCTATGCCAATTCCTTTGAGCTGTAGTGTATGTGTCTACTTATTAGAATACATATCAATTTTACTCTTGGATCTAAATGAAATGAAATGATATCATTGGTAACAGTTGATTGCATTCTTATCATTTTTTTCTTAAATTCCTCTATTTTCACCAATCTTACTTGGCACTTCCCTGAATCATGATATTCATTTGTGGGACTTGATTCCCCTTTATATTTCAGGGAATCTTAACTCATTGCGTGCCAGGTATTGTGCTGCTGTAAGGAATCTATGTGTATTACTTACATAAAGTCACATGTAGAACACCAAGAATTACAAACTGAATCCATTGCTTACAGCTACATTTTCTGGTTTTGTGAACCCTGGTCCAGTTACGATGGTAAAATTTGTCATCAAACTGCCCTAACCAAAGGGGTGTAGCTTAATCATGTACTTAGAAGTTGTTTGTAGCCTGTTTTCGTGCTGCTTATGCACTTGTCATTTGCAAGACGCACGTCTTGACCCCCAGGGATAGTGCGTCATGGTTGTGTCATGTTCCCTCGCATTGTGACGCACAGGTCTGTCATGGCCACAAAATGTCCATCACAAGACTGACCCATATGTGCGTCAGAGTAAGTCACTTTACAACATTGCGTCATTTGGTGCGTCAATGGGACCGTCAATCTTCTCCAAGCTGAGCTCGTCGTAACGTGCGTAATTGGCTCTTAATTTTCACAAAATGGTGCGTCATATGTTTGACTTAGATGTGCGTCAATGTAAGTAATGGTGTGTCACTTTCTGTGACGGAGGGTGCGTTGTGGTATCAATATGTATGACTCGCATCTGTACAATGACAGATCATCCCCAGGGGTCAAGAGGTGTGTCTTGCAAATGATAAGTGCATTAGTATCTGAGTGGAAAGCAGCCAGCCCATTATATACAGGCACAGTAAGAAACAGGTAAAGTGAGCTCACATCTAGCCTGTTGCACTTCTTCAGGACCCGGAGGACATTGATGGAGACTTTGTCCACGCCTACGTTTCCGGCACAACACGTTATTCCCAGCATCTCCACATTGGACTGGCACAGAGCTATCATAAGAGCAGTAGCATCGTCCACACCAGCATCACAGTCTAAGACCATCAAAACTTTCTCCGCTGCCATGCTGCTGAATCTCCGCGAGGTTGCAGCAAATTGGTTGAATTGTCTGACGCCTCGAAGTACTAGAAGTATGAGAAAAGAAAATATTTACAGGGGTGCCGACGTCATGAAATGAAATCTGCTGAGCATTCATTAATCAGTTATTCAGGCATCATACTTTTTGAATGAAGTAAAAAGAGTAAAATGTTATCACGCATATGCACCCATCCAATGGTAAAGTTTAATGCTCAAAATGAAAAGCTCTTAAATCTTATGTGGGAAACAACCCAAGTCCTCCCAAAACCTTCCCTATCACCTACCCTTCATCTCGCTCCCCCCCCCCCCAAAAAAAAAAAAGGCCAAGGATCGAGGGTCCCACTCCAAGCCAGATAACAACCTTGTCTTTCTTACTTTATTGGCACCCACCATGCCCACCCAAATTCCCAAGCAAGAGTAATTAATAGATAAGGTTGCCTAAATCAACAAGTGCAATGAATGAAATTCAATAATATCTTTGATAGAGTCTGAGTATGTGGTCTTGACTTTGAAACTCTAGCTGCACAGCACAGTCATGACATTGACACTGAACAACACTAACAGATTATACAGATTTGACTAAATTGCCTGAATTGGACAACAGACAACATTTTTTCCAATTAGCCTCACGTACTCTGTCTCGATCAGCTCGGCTAATCATCAGTCATTTCCTTTTAATTCAAAAATTTATGGTAACAGCTATTCTCACTCTCTCGATCTTACCTCCACGAGTTACAAACGTTCTCTTCCCTAACTTCACTGAGCTGTGAGCGTGCAGATTCGTAATCGTATTCGGAGCGAAGTAGGAGTCTGTGACAAATTGGAAGACTGCTGTCAGACTCACTCTCGGTTGAGAAGTCGAAAACGAAATGCAGGAACGCCTACCCACACTCTGTCTCTGCCACTCCGAGCGCAAACAACAACCCACGGAACTGGTCAAAGCTGAATTAACAAAAAGTTTATGAATACGACTGGCAAATTCCATTGAATTCTATTCATCAGGCCAGCTCAAAGTTCAAGTCCACTGTCCTTTCTTCACCTTCAATTTCCTGGCCTGGCGCCCTGTCCTGGCGCAGCCTTGCCCCGGGCCGGTAAGTTTGTCGGCGGATCGGATGCGGTCAGGGTGACTGATGACTTCCATGGACTGACCACCAGTGGTGGCTTCCCCAGGTTCGGTTCCAGGCGTGCAAGCGTGCAGTATACCGTTGTTGTTACTGTGGTGTCCGCAAAGATTAACTTTGTGAAAGCAAATCAACTCGCAGGGCCCATCAGGGGGATGGGGGAAGATCGAGAAACTTCCCAAAATAGGTAGATCTATACCATTGTTTGAATGTTATTATGCGTCTCTAAAAATTGAAAAGTATTATTATTACTTACATACAAACACACATATTTTTTTTTACATACACACACATACACACACACACACACACACACACACACACACACACACACACACACACACACACACACACACACACACACACACACACACACACACACACACACACACACACACACACACACACACACACACACACACACACACACACACACACACACACACACACACACACACACACACACACACACACAAATACACGCCCGCGTGCATACTCTTTTCTTAAGTCCTTGAGGCTCGAGTGCCTCATTAATTTTGACTTTTTCATTCAGCACTTCACAAAACACCCTTTACTCCGCTATACTAGAACAAAAGTTGATCTGGCACACAAAGGGTCTGTTTGTTTTTCCATACTTACAACGCTTTAGGTTATACCTTAATTATTATCAATTGAAATACTGTACAATCAAATACAAATACAATCATTTATATTCAATGCGTAGATTTTAAATACATGCAGTAGCCTATTAGTTTGAAACTGAATGTATACCCTATTGAAATTGAAATAACTAGAGATATAGAGAGAGAGGGGGGGAGAGAGAGGCAGATAGAGAGAGAGAGAGAGAGAGAGAGAGAGAGAGAGGGAGGCAGAGAGAGAGAGAAACAGAGAGAGATCGAGACAGAAAGATGCAGAGAGAGACAGAGGGAGAGACAGACAGAGAGAGAGAGAGAGACAGAGAGAGAGAGAGAGAGACAGAGAGAGAGAGAGAGAGAGAGAGAGAGAGAGAGAGAGAGGGGGAGGGGCGAGTGGGGTGCAGACAATGGTAGTGGAGGAATAGAAATGATAGTTTAAACCGAGCTACCATTGACAAAAATGACTGCCTTGCGGATGTGGCCGCTTTAATTACCTCAACAATCAAAAACAGGGTGTCTCTTTTGCAGGTTAAAAAAAAATGTTAACACCACGGAAAATGGAGCAAAGATGTTGGATTAAAACTTCCCAAACTTTAAGCGCAAGTATGGTGAGCAGTAGATTTTGAGGAGGTTTTGATGGGTCATCCGAAACCTAGAGATCGGAGACCGCTTTTCAAAATACCATAACTTCTTAACAAAACAAGTTTAAGCAAAATAAATTAACAGTGGTGTTTTTACACCTATTGACCAACTTCTGTGTGAAAATGTGGTTGATGCGTCAAGTCATGCATGAATGAGCTTGCATTAAACGTAAAATTATCATTTTTCAAAAGTCACAGGAGTCATTTTTTATGCCCCCAAACAGTAAATAATATATATATTTTTTTTGGCTTTGTTTATATAGTGTGAGAACTCAAAAATCATGGTATTGTTAAAACTTCTTATATGTTTTTAGAAAATATGAAGATATTTTACTGGAAAAAATCAATTCGACTTTTCGAATAAACTTTATAAATCTCACCACTTCAATAATTAGGAATGCTGAAATGTTCTTGAATTGAGCTCATTCAACCCTAAAAAATATTAAAAGTGTGAGGGGATGTGTAAGGGGGTCAAACGATTGATGGTTGTCATAAACAACACTTAATTATTAACAAAATTGGTCGAAATCCATGTACATGTATCACAATTCCTCCAAATCGACCCTTGTGAATTTTGAAAAGTGACATTTTTACCATTGATGTGTGCTCACTTATGCATGACTTGACGGATCAATCACATTTTCACACCGAAGTTAGTCAATGAGTGTAGAAACACTCCTGCCAAATAATTTTGCTTAAAACCGTTCTGTTCAAAAGTTATGTTAAAAGGGGGGACTTACTTTTTTTTGTTGTGTACGTTTAGTTGACCTAAACTGTACTGCACTGTGCCAGCGTACGCTGATCAAAACACTGCCTGTTCAGTTTACATGACTTGCAACTCTATCATTGTTGATATCGATCGAGATCTTGTTCTCTGTCTCTTCCTTAAGTTGAATCATGCTGAACACATAGGCCTTCTGGGCGCCGCTAACAAGTTTGTTATTGTCTGACATACCATTTCTTTTTTAAAGACATTCTTTACATTTGTGTGCCATTTAATGTTTATCGGCCTACACACACAAAAGTGAAAGGGTACTAAATTCAAAGGATGCCAACTAATCTCACAAAATCTGCGCCGACAAAATTGACATCATTCGATCAACTTTACATTGCATGTTGAAATGGGGGAGGGGTTGCAATGTGCCGTCGATGCATCGATGTTCGATCGGCGCAAAGCCATCGAACACCGGTTTCTGAAAAACATCGATATGACCATGATAGAATACACAAATCTTTTTTTTTCTCAAGATTCTTGAATGTACAACAATGTTTTGTAAACAATGTATGAAAATGTACTTCTTCTTTTGTTTATATAACTATTGCAATTAATGTTTAATTCAAAATATCAATGTACAATAGATCAAGTTTATGTAAGAATGATTTGTTCAATTGATTTGAGAGATAATAATACAAAAAAAAATTATCTTTTAAAAAAATTGTCACAATTTCAGCTTGATTTGAGCCCCGGATTCGAATTCTAAAGTTTGAGCTATTTTCATTCTCTCAATATCTGACTGTCTGTCTTTCTCCCTCGCTCTCTCTCATCCCTTCCACCCTCGCTTCTTCCTTCTCATAATCCACCTCAGTCTTGATGCAATTTCCCGTGTATTCTAGAGGGTCGACTTTCCCTCTAAATTTCTTTCAGAATATTTCATGTTAGCCCTTTCACCTATACCATAGTCACTGAAAATACATAAATGCAGTTGCTCATTTCATCATTCGATGCGCTTGTACACGTAACACGTCAGAGAAAGAGGAGGCGAAAGGAGGCTCAAATTATTCAAAGTTGCATCAGTTTTGCATAGTATAAACGACTGTAATGATATTTCTCTGCTAGATGTAATTATTTCACGCCTCTGCTTTGGAAAGAGAGTATTAAATTGTGACATTGTGAGGAAGGACTGAAGGTTCATCGTTCTGGAGTTCAGTGCACATTGCCCCATGTACTGCGGAATATGTTAAGTTTAATTGTCTATATTTGAAGTAATGCTTGTCGATAGAAAAGCATAGGTCGGCCACTAACGTAGTTATAGTATCTTAAAGAGTGTTGTTGAACTTGGCTTATCATCATGGTGTTGATGACGATGATAGCTCGTGTTGCTGATGGGCTCCCTTTAGCTGCATCGATGCAAGAAGATGAACAGGTATGTCATGATTTGCTGTTACTACCAAAAGTTTTTACAAGTTGCTAAGCCTACATGTAAGATACAAGTTTCATAAAATAAAATTATTCAATTTTATTATTATGGAAATTCCTGATAACAAAAAGTGTTGACATCATCATTTCCAAGTGATAAAGATTGCCTACTAAATCTTCTAAATGAATCAAAATTTCAAAATTATAAACAAAAATTTTATAGATATGGAAAATGATGTTGAACAAAATGATGATACCTATTCTTTATGTCATGTTTCTAACATTGTATTGTCATGATATTTTCTTAATGTTTCAGTCTGGGCGCAGCATACAAGATTACCAGAATCAGGCCAAGATGCTCTTACGGAAGCTCAATGACCAGTCGCCACCTAAATGCAGCATTGAGTCGGGCCCAATGTTTTTCCAGTAAGTCAAAAGGTGGCCTGTTACATCAATTACCACCAACCGTAACTAACCATGGAAACAGACATTGAGCTGTCATCACTGTAGCTGTTGCCATGTCAATAATCATAAATGGTAAATTACAATCATTAATTTTGACTACTGTGTAAGTGTTCCATCACTCCCCTTTCCCATTTGTTTCCATTTCACTACTCAGCCTGGAGCCTGTTGCATATATACTTTCCATTGTTGTAACTTAACTGTTAATGGTAACATCCATGATAGAAGCCAATGGGCTTTCAACTTTACTGTTGTTGCTATGGTATATAACTATATACCATCAATAGTAAGTTACAATAGTTGAAAACATTTCTGCAACATGGCCCTGGTGTGACACAACGAACTATTGTCCATAGACTGTGTACAACGGATAGATCGTCCGCGCACAGCGATTCGGAGACCGCTGATTGGGCAATCGCGCAGATCACGTCATGACCACGTGGTTGCCTTCCGACTGCGTGTGGAAGTATCGATAGCGATAACGATATCCTGTCACATTGTGTACGCAGGAAATGGTCTTGGTTCGGGATCGGATCGCTCCAGTATCGATCGAAAATTATCGAAACTCTGCAATTTCATGCATATTGACTGACGGTCCTAAAACCCGGAAGCCAATTGACTTTGTACACGTTGCGATAGACTCTACAAATTCCAACAAATACGATGCGGGGGTGACGCTAATTCGTACGATTTTCACGGAAAAGCAAGAAGCAATCGAAATTCGCTTACCTGTGCGGTATCGGTGAGAAAATAGATCCTCTGAGAATACCTTTCAAAATTCATATAAAATATAGGAAAGTGAAATTCTAGGTCGATTTTAGTACGAGGTGATAGAGAATTTTACACTTGTTTTGGTGGAATACTGTGTGGGGTCATAGAAGGCTTGCACTGCGCATGCTTACTATATTTTCATTCATAAATTGGCTCTCGGCAGTGGCTGGATGACGTCATGTAATAAGCAAAAATGGACACGACCGCTAGCGACCACGCTCCGCTATCCGTTGTACACGATTGTTCGTTGTGTGTGAGAGCTGTCAAAAGAGTGGCATATTTACCATTATTCTGCTACTAAATCAACCCCCTTCTTTTCCTGCTTTCAGTTACCTGATCCAAACAGGTATCTGCTACCTGACGCTGTGCGAGAAGTCCTTTTCAAAGAAACTGGCGTTCAATTACCTCGATGAGCTTCACCAGGAATTCTACTCACAGTATGGCAAGAAGGTCGCAACTGTCAAGAGGCCATACTCCTGCATCGAGTTTGGTAAGGGAATGTTAAATTTAGTCTTAACCCTTTCAGTTCCAAGCGAAATACTGCTCTATGGGATGCATGCGCATTATAGGTGTCAATGTTAACAAGGATAATTTTTCACTTCTCTTGAAAATGTTTGTAAAGCTATAACTGAGATTTCATACACGTTATATTGTTAGGGTATACTGCTGATTCCTGCCGAGTAGAAATGTATAGGATGTATGAATAGAATGTGGATGCACAATTTTTTTTCTCTTACTTTTCTTTTTCATTTAATTTGCAGACACATACATCCAGAAGATGAAGAAGTCATACACCGACACAAGGGCAAGGAGAAACTTGGCAAATATCAACTCAGAACTGCAGGACGTCCAGAAGATCATGGTCCAAAACATTGATGATGTCATGCAAAGGGGCGTCGCACTCTCAGGTACGTGTAGTGGCATTTGGCCGGTCACTAAAGGCCATTGCAGACGACACATTTTTACCAAGATTCTGACGTCTTGAGGGCCGCAACTGGAAATGTGATGTTACTACTCACACAAATCCTTTGAATGGGTCCTGCGAGACGCACAGTTGTATGACTAAAGGGATCTTTTTGGCAATGGTCTTAAATTTATGTATTGTCCATGTTAGAAACTTGCTGAAAGTTAATTGCCCTCAAATGATCCACATTTCGAGTAATTAGTGATTGAATAAGGTTTCTAAGATGGACAGTACATGAATTTAAGACCATTGGTAAAAAGATTGCTCATGATCACCTTTTGAAGGCATATTTGTCTTCCTAGTGCAGTATATTCCCATTCAAAAGAACTGCTTGTACAGCTTACTCTCGATATAACGAGGTCGTCGGGACCAGGGCTTTTTCCTCGTTATAACGAAACCTCGTTGTATCCAAACAAAATAAAAAACAATAAAATACATTGAAAACATGTGTGATTGTGTGTTCATCGTGTTTTACTATGTTTTCATATCCATAGCCGTCTTGGAAACATGCGTTATCAAACTGAAAAAAGGGGGATTGGATCGTGCGTTTTCAAACTGAAAAGGGATATGCGCTTTCAAACTGAAAAGGGGATTTATTTTTGCTCAACACATTATCCTACCTTGATACATTTTGACGTTTCAATAACTAATTGCATTCAATGAATTATAGACCATTCCCGATATGATGGGTGTTATTTTGCAGTAAATTGATAGGTCAATTGTTCTCGTAATCTTCTGGACAAGAAAACATGTTGTTTCATTGTTTG
This sequence comes from Arbacia lixula, assembly GCA_963669155.1. Classification (NCBI taxonomy): domain Eukaryota; kingdom Metazoa; phylum Echinodermata; class Echinoidea; order Arbacioida; family Arbaciidae; genus Arbacia; species Arbacia lixula. The sequence goes on from OZ022588.1 coordinate 3,937,773, forward strand.
GACAAACAAGAGAACAGGCGGCGCAACGGGTTGAACGGCCAGGATATGAGGGGAAGGTGGAGTTAGATAAGAGCGTCTCACTCGCCTGATAGGTTTTGCACAACGACGTAGCAACACCGTTGTGATCTGCACTTTCTTTGTGGGTCATTCCAAAATTAGTAAGAGGGGGTATTTCATTTTGTATCGTGATGATTTCCAGCGGTATTCTAATTTCAAGAAGAATTTTTTATTATCTCTTCAAACCTTTCAATGTCATATTTCAGTGCATGAAATATACTTCACCCGTCCGGGATCACATTTGTTTTTGTCAAGAAACCCAATCAATCGCTGCTCATCAGACACACAACCAATCATGCCAATTCAGCACGCACCGTGTCATTGATTGCCGCGATGGGATCGGACTTGCAAACCATGTGCTTTCAATGTACGTACGCTGTGCGAAGGAGTGATGTATCACAAACTGTGCACGCGCCGTATATCATTGATTGCCGCGATGGGATCGGACTTGGAAGCCATGTGCTTTCAATGTACGTAAGCAGTGCGATCGCGAAGGAGTGATGTACAGTATTAGAAACTGTGCACATGCTGTAATACACGGCCACACAACGCAATTGCGTTGTGTGGCCGTGTATTACGAGATGCGTGTCTGGCTCCTTGCGGTGCCGGTGTTTTCATGTCTCGAGTTTTCCTTCCTTGTTGTAACGGGACGCAATTGTTATGTTTTTCTTTGTCTTGGGGTCAACAGAATAAGCTCGTTATAACGAAATCTCGTTGTAACCGTGCTCGTTGTAAGCGACGTGTTGCACCATAGGTTTGCATGTAGAAACATTTGGGACCGAGAGATTTCTCTCGTTATAACGAAACCTCGTTATATCCGTGCTCGTTGTATCGAGAGTAAGCTGTATCAGAGTCTACATGACTAAAAAATATCAAAATGTAAAAAATGAGTGTTCCTCTGAAAATCTGAGTTCTGTACATCAGAGGAATGCAAATGAGCATCATGAATATTAGTGAAAATTTGTATTCATTTCCCATTTTATCCAATTCTCTCCTCTCCCCCCAGAATTGGACACCAAAGCCAGCAATCTGTCGACGCTATCCAAACAGTACAGACAAGACGCAAAATCTCTAAATCTGAGATCGAGAAACGCCAAGATAGCAGCCGTACTAGTCATCGTATTCCTCGTCTCACTTGCTGTGTACTTCTGGTGGTGAATGCCGCCCCACCAAAAAAATTTTTTTCCTCATTTCTTATAAAATAATAGTAAATAAGGTGGAAAATGGAAACCCCATTATTCTATAAATTGTAAATTAAGACATTCCTGTAAATAGTGCAAAGTATATCCTGACATGTTTTACTATCATCAGGTGTGAATTCTAGGGATGAGATCTTCAAAAACACTCGTTTAAACCATGTGTAATTCTTGGGTGGTCTCGTACGCCACTACAAGCGGTCTCCGGGCAAAACTCACGACTGAAAATTTGCATTAGCACTTGGCAGCAGTTTAGCCAGGAATGACTTTACCCATATATTTACACAGAAGCTTTTTGCTGTTGCTGCATGCTATATTGCCACTCATATTCAGCTTTAAACTCTCAAAGGGAGAGGGGGGGGGGGGGGGGGTATTCTCATCTGATGCTGTCACAAAACTCACAACAGTGAGTGATTTCAATTATTCCCTGTAATCATGATGTGGATAAACTCAATATACCGTAGCGATTCCGTAGACAATCTCAGTCATATTGAATTAATGCAAATCCATGTTGTTTGATTTAGGGTTCCATTAAGTTTGTTCGTGTTAGTTCAGTTTGCACTAAACCTCAGCTCAGAATACGGTCTAATCACGTCTTTTGAAGCCTGCCAGGAGGACCATGCTGTAAATAATTGTCTATGTGCAAATCACATATTTTTCAAATTTGGGGGACTTATTCGCCCCAAGAATTTGTTTCACTCTAACTGTTAAGGTTTAATGTTACTATAGAATATGTCCATGATAAAATGTTGACACTTTCATCTGCTGTACAATACATGTGTATGACATTTAGTATCAATTATTTACCTGGTGAAGTTACACACTGGCTTATACATGTATAACACCCTGTCAACTTGCCAAATTGGGGTATTGGTGTTGTACAGGTGAAGTTCCAATATTATCACCTGACGGTGTTGTATCATTCATTAGTTGCTTTGGATTAATGTCATGCTTGTTGCTGGACATGATATCAGTAGGAAAGCATTACTAGTGTAGAGTGAAATGTTAACCTTCTCAGTCCCATGGGCACACACATGTGTAACAAACCAATGGGGTTTTCATGGTTTGGTACTGAGAGTGTATATTAACCTTCTCAGTCCTATGGACACACACATGTGTAACAAACCAATGGGGTTTTCATAGTTTGGTATTGAGAGGGTATATTAACCTTCTCAGTCACATGGGTGCACACATGTGTAACAAACCAATGGGGTTTTCATAGTTTGGTATTGAGAGGGTATATTAACCTTCTCAGTCACATGGGTGCACACATGTGTAACAAACCAATGGGGTTTTCATAGTTTGGTACTGAGTGGGTATATTAACCTTCTCAGTCCTATGGACACACACATGTGTAACAAACCAATGGGGTTTTCATAGTTTGGTATTGAGAGGGTATATTAACCTTCTCAGTCACATGGGTGCACACATGTGTAACAAACCAATGGGGTTTTCATAGTTTGGTATTGAGAGGGTATATTAACCTTCTCAGTCACATGGGTGCACACATGTGTAACAAACCAATGGGGTTTTCATAGTTTGGTATTGAGAGGGTATATTAACCTTCTCAGTCACATGGGTGCATACATGTGTAACAAACCAATGGGGTTTTCATAGTTTGGTATTGAGAGGGTATATTAACCTTCTCAGTCACATGGGTGCATACATGTGTAACAAGCCAATGGGGTTTTCACAGCATGGTAGCAAAGGGGTTAAGATACATGTTCTTCCTGAAGGGCTGTGCTGTATTCATCTACACAGATGTGGAAAGGTAAAGACTCCTACTTCCAGTGATATACTTGAGCAAATGTATCAGTGAATGTTCATGAATAAGCAGACTGGATAGAAGAAAGGTATGATATCTTTTTTAAACTTGTAACAAGGTGGGGAAGTGAACACCTATTTATACAATGTAGCTTACTTGGAGTTGCAAATTTAGTAATGTGACGTAACCTTTATTTATTCCATATTTTTGATAATTGGTCAGTGCTGCTTCCCAGATTGTGTTCAAATTTTCTTGTTATACGTATAATATTGAATTGTCACATTTTCTATGTATAGGAGTTTGCTAACAAGGCCATTTTCTACATATCTTTATAGAGTACCGAAGTGAGACTTCATTTGAGCATTATTGTCAAGACAACTGGTTCTAAACAATGCGGGTAGAGCAAGCAGCGGTGATCACAACAGGGACTGTAATTGTGAATGTCCGACACTAGCCTGATAGACAGTATCAGACTACTAAACCTCTCACTGAAGCGAGTTTGTTTAGAACCAATTGTATTGACAACATACTCTTTTGTAGAGAAATCTCACCAAAAGACCACATCCTGTAGTAAAACAATGGTTAGCCGACACCCAGTGAATTAACTACTAGTAGACTGCAGAGTAGGATTAGTTCCTGAAGCTGGGTAAAGATTTTGTCATGTGCTTACTAATATGCTTTCAAACTGAAACAAAGATAGATTAAGTAAATACAGTATCCATTGGATAATTGTTTTATTCATAGTATGATAAAACTAGAATTAATTTTGTTCCTGAAGCTGTATATGATTTTCATTGTATGATACAGACATTTTCACATGTCCAGAACAGGGAAAGAAACAGGAATTCTGTCACTACCTTCTCAGAGCTCAAAAGTTGTCCTATCTGCCATAAAGCTCTCAACAGAAGCACTGCTTTCAAAGAGATACAAATATAGGTGGAAGACATGTGCATTGGATGATTATTTTATTCAGTATTATAAATATGGAATCCTATGAACATGAAGGTGACTATTTTGTTTTCTTTTCTCTATTCTGCTTGGTTTTCAGTTATTTTTTGCAAAGATTGTTCCTAGATTCTTTGGCTTCAAAAGCAAACCAAAGAATCCATTTGTCACTGTATTATTATTAGCTTCTTACATTAAGCTTATCAAATTTTGTATGCGTTCACTGTATATGTTTTCTGTTTATAAGGGATATGATTTGGTTCTGTATAAGCAATGCCATTCACGAAGAAATCTATTATCAAAGACCTGCGTAGCTATCTTTCAATAAAACATTTTACATTTTATTTCAAACAAGGTGTAAATATACAAGTATGTTCTAGTATAGACAGAAGAACAGGATACTCAACTAATGGTAGATAAAGACAGGGTAGCCTTTTTGCAAGTCATATTTTTGTATTAAAAACCTCGAAAAATGGATGAAAATACTGCTTAACTCTTTGCCCGCCACGCACACTATCTCCCGTGCGCCACATTAATTTCAGGGTGCCATATTCAGAGGGGTTTTGCATGCACTGTCTTATTCAACTTGCAATAACTTTTTATTGATTTGTAGTGATGAAAAAAAAGTGTAGCAAAGTCTAAAAGAAACTACTACTTTTGCCAATCATGTCAATGGTACCATTTTTGTCATGTACATGTATAATATCATAGATTATGAGAATTATAACTTTACATTCTGTCTCCAAATTATCGTTTTGGAGGCTATTTTATACCCCTTATATATTTAATATGTCCTGATGAAAGTTATTCTCTAAGTTAGTTCATAAAAAAGATGTGTTCTTTAGCTTTCATTACATACCAAACCCATGTCTTTATGGGAATAATGAGCCAAGCAATTTAGGATTTAAGTGGGGCGTTCAAAAAGAGTAAGCAAACAATGAACTAAACTCCTCTATTGAAATTGACCCTGGGTACTTCTCAGTAGACTTCCTGTCCTGGGAGACTTCCTGCCTATTGATACTTTGATCCCCTTATGCAAGACACGCGTCGCTATTGTATGTGTGTGCGCACAATACAATTAAATGCGTTCCGTAAGCATTGTGTGCGAAATGTGACTTGAGTCGAACTTGGCAGCCCGCTGTATGTGCCGCGAGTCGAATGAAGCGGGCTAAGAGTTAAGGACTTTCCTCCCAATACATGTAATAGAACTGGAAACTGACTTCATGCGTAATCAAAGCTATCGCTAGATTTTGAGGATGTTTTGGGCCAGTCCGCCAAAACCTCACAGTTCTCAAAGCCTAGAGACCGATAACCACTATACAGTGCATGTGTTCAATGCAAGACATGCCTGTTGCCAGATGCATTGTGTACTGACAGGAACAATTCCGCTCTGTGGTGATATGTTGAGGTGAGGGTGCACGGCCGAGCAATACACTGTGCGGCGCAATATTGTACGAGTACATGAATGTAGAGTATGGACGCTATGGAATGGGGCATTTCAAATGTAAACAAGGATGGTTTTCACGATTCCTAAATGGTTTGTGAAGCTATGACTGAAACTTGATACACGTTTTTGTTAGGGTATACTGCTTATTCCTGCTGAGTTTCACCACTTGCAAATAGGCTACCCTGTCTTTGAGTGTCACAAACAATCACAGAGTTTTACAGTAACTTCCACTCAAGCAAAATACAGTAGGCTTTTGTTGTAAAAAAACTTCATAAGACATGAAATCATTTTGATATGTACTGTATATCTCAATAAATGTATTTAATCATTTCATGGCTGCAAAAAACATTAAATACAAAGACAATTTCAACCACAAGCATTAATTTGAAAGTCTGTTTGTTTTGATATGAGTCTATTGTATACAGGACATGTGTAGGAACTTCACTGTACCCAAGTGCATTGAATCACAGATGAATACCAGCTACATGTCTTATATTCCCCTTCTGATTGAAGAGGTAAAATAAACAGGTATTACTTCGGCTGTGTTAATAAGAATTTGCGTAACCAGAATCAGTGTTTTGTAGAAAAGCGTTCTCTCAAACTGTGCCATTTCGTAGCTCATTTTGCATGGTTCCTCTGTTCGACTCTTTGTGACATCATATATCGTGGTTGTGTTTGTAGAATACTGTATGACTAGCGTGAATATGATTCTTTTTCTGGGTCATGTTGCATTATACGTTTACAAGACAAGTGTAATCCCCCGGATTGCTGCTTTTATGTTCTTTAACCAAGGAATACATTCTTTTCATAGCAATATGTGTGTAAGAACATGTGTCTAATGATATATCAAACACACAGGTGAAATGGTAAATATCCTTTTGAGAAAATGGACATTTGCCAAAAAAATTGTACACAACATATGGGAGAGCACCTCTTACGTGACATGACATAATCAAAATTTAAAATCAAATTAATTTTTTCCCATTTAATCGATTTTCGTCAAACCTTCATTGATATGTTTTTTAATGGGTCTCCTCTTATTGAAACCAAAATAATTTTAGGGTGAACTATTTTTGCACTGGCAAGCTGGTAGGCAGAACATCCATTCACCATGTCCAATGGGGAATGTCTTTCTGAATTGCATCAATGATATGGATGCACCCTCTCCTGCTTAATCCATACCTCCGAAATATCTCCTCAACATTTTAGCAGTCGAGAGGGTGCATCCTGCATGGTGGTTACCATTGACTGTAAGTTACAATAATTGAAAACCTATATGCAACATGGCCCTGATTTAGGGATTTACCGCTGATTTCGGCCATTTTTAATTATTGAGAAACCTATGAGCAACGTGCATGGCCCTGGCTAGAAACATTGGTTTGAAAAAAAATCTTATGAATGCACCCCTAGATATAGAGTGATTGTAATTACAGTAGGGTGCCTTATACCTCACCCATTTTCCTTTGTCTTTAATAGCTGAACCTATTAAGGTTTTAAATGTCATCAGAATGCTGTTAAAAGAGGAAAACCAACCAATATTATGAGAGCTTAGAGTAATTTGACGATAAATTTGCAATCATTACAAATATAATTTGTTTTCATGATGTATTCTATAGTCTATCATATCATATACACAAGCAAATTTTACTAATGAACACGATTAGACTCTGACCTGCAGTAACAAGGAAAGAAACACAGAATATGAAATCAAATCCATAGAACTTTCATTCACAGTTCAAAAGTTTGTCAGTTTTCATTGGGACATCAGTACACTATCCACCGGATTCTCCATACCACACATAAGGGAAAGTCATCACATGATACACCGCAGAGCCACATTCAAATTTTGCTTGCAATCAAGTCTGTTTCCTGTCTAGTATGCTGTAAAAGCCTGTATTTTTGCGAATGAAGGAGTTGCAGGAATTTTTGCGAATGAAACCCACTCTATTATGCATTGCTCTCAGGCCTGCTCTTATGTACACATGCAAATGGGAAAAACCAGACTATTTGCATGTTATTGCGACGCTTGAGTGTGCGCGGCATGGCATGCTATGCAAGCTAACGAGCCCACGACTGGGTACTATGTAGATGTATGCGCACATCAAGATTATGTGGCAATATATTCCCGTGTTGTTAAACTCGCGACCCTTCAACGAAACTCGCAAAAATACAACCCTTGTGAAAACAACAGCTACAGTACTAGTGTATGAGCCCAGAAGCAAACATGACTGCAAAGAAATTCCAGATGTCACTGCGTGGTGCATTTTGAGATGACTTACCCTTTATATGCAAGATGGAGAATTACAAAACCACTGTCAATACCACCGACACATCCACAAAGCTAAAGTCGCATCTTTTACCCATCACACAATTCTATCGATACCCATATGGTCGAGGTCCTTTGACGGATTTTTGTCGAACCTTCACTTATATGTTTCTTTCATGTTTCTGCTTTAATTGAAACCAACTTAAGTTCCGGGTGAACTATCCCTTTAAGGGCGAGCCCTGCAGCTGCAACTGTCGTCGAGTTTGTGCTGGTCATTCATTGGTCCGCTCTCCCGGGTTCTCACCCAACCCCTTTTGGAGAGCTGACTCTCCAACAAAGGTAGATAGGGAATAAGTTAAGAAAAAGGTTCTTTCTGTGTACATCAATGTTCTTGGTGCTCATCACATTCCCTTGCGTCAGAATATTGTCAGTTTTCGGTGGTGATCCCGCGAGGTCTTTTGTCTCTCCAGCTTGCCCTGTGACGCTTTCAGCGTGACAATATAATCCTCAGCTTTCCTGATCTTGTCTCGGATTGTTGCACATGCCCCTTTGTCTCTATCAGTGAAAAAAATGAAAATGATTGATTGCTGAAGGTGAGACACAGTGACATTGTACATTTTTCAGCAATCTATCTATAAGATGAGTTGCACCATACACCATGTGATAGTACTTATGAGTACTGTTGGGTTTATCCTTTGGGAATAAATCTGAAAAGAGCCACGAAGAGAGCGAGAGAGAAAAGAAAGAAAGCAGAGAGAGTGGAGAGGATAAGGGTAGAAATGTCTTTCAAAGGGGTTAGCTCTGAAAAGAGCTGTTGACTCATTCCTTCTGGAATAGCGAATAAGCAAAAAAGAAAACAGATAGAATGGAAGGTGAGGGTCAGACTATTCTTTTGAGAAGTTAGCTCCAAACTTGAGTGCAGTATTTATTTGATTTATTTATTATTTATCTATTAAGTCTTTTTTAAACAAGGTAGCCCTATCAGTGAGCTTGGCACTGTTCTCCCTGAAGGCCTTGTGTACAAATAATACTATAATACATAGTAACATGAACATAACCTACACAAACAAATACTGTGAGCCAAAATTCAACACAGATTAACTGATGTGGAACCTAACAAAAGAAGTGGACCGATGTTTCCACATGCATCACATAAGCGAAACTACATAAAATTGGTGACTAAAAATGATGTGATTGATACTGAATAGTTATGCCTCACAAATATAGGAGAATATACAAAAAGTATAAATACAAGTCTTCTTTCGAAAGAACTATTAACTTCACGCCTCAATAAAAGTTGATAACATTTCATGTATACCTGCCAAATATAAATAGGAGATATTTAACATCGAGTTATATTTCAGTATGAAAGGGGGCACATACAGAATCCTATTTCTTACCGTTCGTTTCTTGCCAGAGATTGCTGCCAATTCTTGATCTTCTTCTCTGCAGATCTCATCTCTTCCTGCGTCTTCAAGAGCTGCAGGAAAACACAGAAACAACCACGAATACCTCTGACTATCATTCATGGGCGGCAACAGTGACAATCAAAACTGTGTGGTACTATGAGTAAAATTGCCATCATGGCAATTTCAACAATAAAAGCATGAAATTTTCAAAACATTAGTTATGAATGTTCAAATTCTTGTTCAAATTTTGTGATATCACTTGTGAACTACTCTGCTATAAACTGTGTACTCATTTGTTTTTTTAAAGTTTCTATTTTCTCAAAAGGAAATATATACCATTGTAACTGTGCATTTCATATATCACTAGATGTATGCTTTTTTACACACACACACACACACACACACACACACACACACACACACACACACACCTCTATGAAATATGATTGATTCCTTCATCAATAACCAGGATTACTGCAATTTATGGAATCACCTGCACACAACTTTTGGGAGAGCATCGCGCAAGTGACGTCACAAAATTAAAACTTTAAAAAAGTTGTAACTTTCTTATCCTTTGACAGATTTTCGTCAAACTTTCACTGATTTGCTTCTTTCATGTTTCTGCTTTTATCAAAACCAACTTACCACTAACTCCAGGGTGGATTTTCCGATTAAATACAACAAAATCCTACTGGTTGAGGGCGCCCTAGCTGTGCTCATAGCATGAAACTGACCTGAACATTGAGCTGCCTGGTGTTGGCCTTCCTCTCGCCTTTATTCTCTTCACGGTGCACTCGATGCGACTTGACCAGAACAATGTTGTCTGCTAGAAGCTCGTTCACTTGGACTGCAAGAAGTTTCAACATAAGATGTGTTATCAATTCCATCTTGTGTTGGGAGATGGTTTATTTGTGAGGTGACTAATTGCAGATGGGAACATGTTTTCTTATGTTGTGTGTTGTACTAAACTCTCAGGTACAATTAAATCATGAGCCTAAGTACTGCAAAATAAATAACTTTAAACCATGATTATCATTATGACCATTTCCTAATATAATCATCATCATCATCATTATTGTCATCATTATCATACCCTAATCATCAACACCATCATTGTCAATGTTACCATCACTATCATTATGAATTACATCACAGCACTACTATTATCAATACCATCATCATCATCATCGTTATCACTATTTATCACTGATCCCATCATCAGTGTCATCAAAATAACTACAATTTCTCTAGAAGCCCTCAGCATATCATCACTATCATTATTACCACCACCACCACCACCACCATCATTACCATCATCATTACCATCACCATCACCATCATCACCATTATCACCACCACCATCATCATCATCATCATCATCATCATCACCACCACCACCACAATCATTACCATCATCATCATCATCATCATCATCATCATCACCATCACCATCATCACCATTATCACTACCACCACCATCATCACACCCACCACCACCATCATCATCAACACCACCACCATCATCACCACCACCATCATTATTATCCTCATCATAACCACCACCACCAGCACCACCACCATCACCACCACAACCACCATCACCACCACCATCACCACCACAACCATCATCATCACCACCATCAGCACCATCACCACCATCATCAACATCACCACTACCACAACCACTGTCATTACCACCACTATCATCATCATCATCCCTGTGACTAGTGCTCTCCCTGACTTACCCTTCTTGGCACCAAGGTGTGTATTGATGAACTCAAAGACATCCTTGCGTTTGCGCAATGGCTTAGCTGCACCACCAGCTATGCCACCACCACCACCTTTCCTCTTCCTCCTCCTCTTCTTTCCTTGCCCCTTCTTTTTGTTTTTACCCACAATGCCCAACTTTTTCATCTCCCGCATCTTCATACAGGTGTCCAGGGACTTTCCTGAAGGAAAATAAACCATTAATCAATTACAAGCAATCAATAATACCATCAATTGATGTCAATCCATCTATTAATTAATTTATATAAATTTATCATTCGCTGACAAAGCATATACATTGAATCATAACACACTACTGCATACGCCATATATTTCACAGGTTTTTTATTTTCGTGAATTTTGCGAGTCAGAGGATATTCGCGACTTTAACAACACGCGAAAACATGAATATGACATGCAAAAGCACATATACTAATAATACTAGTGCTCCACGATCGCAAATTTAACCACTCGCGTAATTGCCGAGAAGTCCTGATTCGCAAAAAAATAGACTCGCGAAATATATGGCGTATACAGTATATTGTTAATCTGACAGAGCTTTTATACAATAAGACATGAGTTTTCACTAAGTCTGTATATCCCACAATAAAATTGTTTGTCTTGAATTACCTGCTGGGACGATGACAGCCTCGACTGGTTCAACTCTCCCTTCACCATGCTTCCCCAAACCCTGCCTGAAACCAGCAACAAAATAAACCAATGAAAACAAAGTCCTCAAAAGGGGAATCTGCGGAAGTAATCATGGATTGACGGGTAAAGGGATACAAACACTGCAGCACATCATTTGTACTTACTTTCTAGCCTTGCTTTCAGTCTGTTGGACATTTCTGATCCAACAACCAATTGACAAATAGAGCCTAGTACTCAAAGACTAGTCACTGTATTATTCTCCTCTTTTCTCCCTTTGAGCCGGAGAAAGCATTGAGAATGACTAGTCTACTGCAGCCAGACCTGTTCATAGAATATTGTAGTTTGGATTGAATATTCCAAACAGCCTGGAAGCCAGACTACTCACTTTCAGGGCCATATTGCAGATAGATTTTCAATTATTGTAACTTACCATCAATGGTAGCTATCATGGTGACAGCCAATGAGCCCTCATTGTTGCGCCTGCTGCCATGGTAGTTAATATTAATGGTAAGGCACAATGATTTAAAATCTATATGCAACATGGCCCAGGTCATTGCGAAAAAAGATGATTTTTACGAATACTACAATGCTCAGCTAGAGAGATGGAGCTCATCTGATCTGATAACCCATATTGGCCATGAGCTTACAGTGAAAACTGTAGAGAAAGACCCCCAAGAAAGTCAATACTCAATGGTCTTTATGTAGAGATTATATTAACACAGATTTCAAAGAGAACTTTTTGCATGGGCAACACATGTGGTCTTTATGGAAAGGTATTCTTTCTTTGTATGATGCGCTATGCAAACTTTTGAATTATCAATTATTATTATACAGGGGGTTGCCAGAGCAAGTCTCACTGCCCTTACTTTCTGTTCATTGGAAAAAAAGAAGACTTTTCATCAATATGACAGTGCCTAGCAAGAGAGATGGAGCTCACCCGATCTGGTAACCCATACTGGCCATGAGCTTGGAGCCGATGCCCCTGGTGTGTGTCTCCCACTCCCCCAGCCTGTAGGAGGGCCCAGTGGGCATCCAGACCACCCCTGGCCCCTCCCCGGCCCCCTCCTCAACTGCCTGCCCCTCTCTCCAGGAGACAGAAGAGGAGGAGGAGGTTGTGGGAAAGTCATGGTCGCTGGTGTCGCTCTCGTCATCCTTCACGTCGTCATCGTCATCGTCGTCAGATGTGGTATGAGAGCCTAGTAGAGTAGAAGAAAACAACAAATTTTGCTTTCCCTGTAAATGCACACATGACAATTTCACATTTGTCTCAAACTCAATAGAGCTGCCTTAACACATAAAAAAACCTTTAAATGACTGTGGGGTGATTTTTAACGGAATAGCTCTGAAAAGGACTACTGTATACGCCATACATTTTCGCAGGATTTATTTTTGCGAATTGGGTGCTATTCGCAAATTTAACAACATGCGAAAATATGGATACGACGTGCATGAGCACATGTACTAATAGTACTAGTACTCCACGATCGCGAATTTAACCACTCGCGAAATTGGCGGGAAGACCTGATTTGCGAAAAAAATTAGACTCGCGAAATATATGGCGTATACAGTATTCAGAGAGCAAGTGAGAAAAGAAAGAAACCAGGTATAATGGAGAGGGTAATGGGTAGAGTGTTCTTTCAGAGAGATTAGCTACGAGATCAGCAAAGCTGTGAAAAGAGCTCCTCAGGGATCAAGTGAGAACAGATAGAGCGGAGGAGAGGGTGAGAGTCGGAGTATTCTTTAGGACAGGCTACCTCTGAAAATTCTGCCAAAAGAAATATCAAAAGATGCTGAAAAAGGGTAGACAGACGGACAGACAGGCATGGGTGAAAGGTCGTCACCATTGGAGATGCGTAAACAAGTAAAAACTTACTGGCTGGAAGGATATCTTGACTGGGCAGGGTGAGTGAATCCCCGTAGGACTCAAAGCACACCGTCACGCAGCTGTTTTCATGATTAATGTCAGTCACTTGAGCCGGATACCAGATGTCATCTCCATATTTGGCAAGGCACTTTGATTCTACAGACAATGAACTGAAATATCCAGAAAATCAAACGTAGTTACCCAGTTAGATTTGGCCCAATTCAATGTTAGTGACGTTAAACTGGGATATCGAGTGTCATCTGCATATTTGGCCACACACTTTGATTCTATGGACAATTGACTGACATATCCAGAAAATCCTCAAAATGTTCGGCCCGAACATTTTCAGGATTTGCGATTTAATCACTAATTACTCCACATGTGGATCATTTAAAGACAAATAGACTTCAGCAAGTTTCTAAAATGGACAATACATGAAAGACCATTGGCAAGAAGATTGCTCACGACCACCTTTTTGAAGGCTTTTTGTCTTCCTAGTACAGTATATTCCCTTTAAATAACATTTAAAAGAAAATTCTTTAGCCTCAGTATTTCGGTGCAATGACTCAAAGTCAAAAGTAGAGGAGTGAGCAGCATTGTGATTCAGTCTAAATTCTTTTTTTTTTCCTTTTTAATATTTATATGTTTACTGAAGCAAAACAACGTACCAATTTCAATTGCATAAACATAAAAAAGCAACAAAAAGCATCAAAAAGCTTAACATGCTGATAAGAAAAAAAAGAAGAAAAGTAAAAAGGCAGCAAGCACAGTAATTTGAATCTTGAAATCTTCTACACTATTATCTAAAAATCAAATCTCCACTTCTTAAAATGTAAAGCTAACTTACCCTTCTTTTTAGCAATGAAATAAACAGCAAAAACAGCCCCCCCCCCTAAGATCTCGTCCTTTGATTGCGCCATCGTGACGAAAATTGGTACATACATCACCCATGACGTAATCTCCACAATTCAATTGTAAATTGCACCAAAATTATACCAATTTATTTTTAATTAATCAATTATGCTAATTAATGCATAAAAATCATAATTTGGCTGTAAATCTTTACATATAGCCCCCAAACTGCTAGATTTTAGTCCGGACACTCTTCTTAGGATTATTATCAAATTAGGATTTTAAAAAATGGCAATATCAAATTTTTTCTTATGTATTTTATTGTTTCATTTCTTATGTATTTCTTTGTTTTTTCAACTTTATGTTTTCCATGATTTTTTCGATGGAAATCCTTGGCAACACTATTTCACTCGTAAATAGCATGAAATCTATTGTTTTGCATCAGTGAAAATGAAAACAATGATACATTTATGAATTTTGGCTAGATAGAGAATTTGCATTGGATTTGTACATGAAATCACATTTTTGAGCAATTTTGGGTCTGACATGCACGTACAAAATGTTACGTAACTTCGGAACCGCGTACCCTCGCGTCGCAAATTTGGTCTTAAAAGTTGCGTGAGACTTACAAATTTATCACAAAAAATATCGAGGGGGAGGGGGCTGTTTTTCTTGAAAGCAATAAAGGAAGGGTGCTTACTCTGAAATTTACAAACGTACATTTAATATTTGAGGCTTACATAAAATTAATGAATGTCCAAAACTTGTCTTTGGCAACAGCCCTACTCTCCATAGAGTACCGAAGTGTGACGTTATTTGAGTATTATTGCCACGACAACTGGTTCTAAACAATGCGGGTAGAGCAAACAGTGGAGATCACAGTGGAGACTGTATGTGTGAGAGCCCGACACTAGCCCAATAGACAGTATCGAACCGCGAAGCCTCTCACTGGAGTGAGTTTGTTTAGAACCAACTGTCTTGACAACATGCTCATGTGACGTCACCACTTTGTACTCTATTCTTACTTTCCTTACCTCAGGTTGATCTCCTGAAATGGCTTCAGTTCACTTGCCCTGACTATGTGGCCATGGGAAAACCTATGGAGCAGAACAGTAATAGAAAAGAGTTACAAACACAACAAAATAAAACCTTTGAAAACTCAAGTTTGATTGATTAAATTCACGTGTATCCCTCGGTTGTTGTTGTGCTGGCTTCCCTATGCTTTAGTAACATTAGAGAGCGTGTCTTTATTTTTCTTTACAATGACACCACATTCTCATTAAATGTATATTTGGGTTTATGTGTTTTTTTTCTTCATTTTTATATGTGTGGCAATTGAAATTGGTATCACAACAAGTTCAAACTATACATGTCTATATATATATATATATACATATTTTTATTTCATAGCAACTTTTCTCTTTGTACAGTCTGTAACTTATTGTATCACATCTTTATCAAAATGTTTACAGAACTACCGGAAGACAATTATGCTGGTCTTTGAATGTCCAATATAGAACCATTGCAATTCATCATAGGTATAAGCAACATTTAACCCTTTCAGTATCAAGCCATGAAAAAAACTTATTCATTATACCTGAAATGAACCCATGGTACTGAAATGGTTAGCATGAAGTTTGCGTCACCAATTCATATATTCGCCAATCTACAATACATTTCAACATATACAAAATTTGTAAGATTATGAGTTTGAATTGTTTTTTTGTTTTTTGTGGTATGATTAAACATATCACTGTGTTTACACTCTTCTAGTGAAATATATTTTCCACAATTACAAACAAATTTCCCATTAGAAGAGCAAATCAAATATGGCAAAGTCTCTTGCATTGCTAACGTTTTTGTATGTTTGTACTGCAGCGTAAACTGAACAGGATTATCCTTATTTCAGATACCTCTCATCTGAAAGTTGAGTAAACAATCATAATGCCAAGCAAAGTTCACTTTTTACAATACCAGTACTGAGGCAGCACACAGGCATATGCCGCTTGAGTAGGCAAAGTATGCAGAGATTGCAGACACAGAAATAGACAGGCAGTGTTAAATGATGGGCATGCACGTTCCATACTATCCACATTGGTACATTGAATGCATGGGGAATTAAGGTAAATCAACTGCTTTTGAAAGTACATTGACCTTACTATTAATCAAGTAACCAGCCAACCATCGATAGTATCCTGTATCTCTAAGAGTGAATTCAAAGAATTT
Source organism: Arbacia lixula (assembly GCA_963669155.1). Classification (NCBI taxonomy): domain Eukaryota; kingdom Metazoa; phylum Echinodermata; class Echinoidea; order Arbacioida; family Arbaciidae; genus Arbacia; species Arbacia lixula. The sequence goes on from OZ022588.1 coordinate 3,954,218, forward strand.
TTCTGCAGCATTTTCTTCAGTGTCTGAAAATATATTTATTGTTCTCCAAACATCAATCGTGATTTTGTACCTAACACTCTAGATAGTACCACATTATGCGTTGGTGTGACATAATGTGTCGCTGCAACATCAGCGGTTGTAGCAGGGCCTAGCACGAAATATGCCTCTCGTATCACATCGGAGCATCATCAGGTATGTTTTGCATCGTTAACCATTTAAATTGACTGTACCGGGTACTGCATAAACTAGAAAGTCTTCCCATAATACACCACGCATCCACATCCACATTTTTTTTTTTAGTCATACCCGCTTGTGGTCTCATGTACAAGTACACTTTAGACCGGAAGTGAACTTGACTGTAAACAAAATATGGCTGCATGGTGCATCATGGGACGACTTTTCCTTCTATTCGGAATGAAGAATTGTAATGTTTGTTTGACTGTTTTCATGTGGCAAATTAAGCAGCTCATGTTGAGAGAACTACTGTGACTGTCATTGATTGGTTTGTTTGGTATGATTCACTTTAGCAGAGCTAAAATCATGAAGCAGTGATGTATTTTTAAAGCACAGTTTAATTTGAGCTTCATGGCATTATGTAACCCAGCCACATACAATGTCACTTATCAGATTAAAAGAGCAACATATTACAGACCATTTATGTTTTGTTGCTAATTGGCATGTCACATGACTTGACATACTGTATACGCCAAATATTTCATGGAGTTTTTATATACGCGAATTTTGCAAGTTGGGGCCATTCATGAATTTAAAAACACACACAAACTTTTATCGCTACATGATACAACGAGCACACGCACATGTACTTCTAGTACTAGTACTCCACAATTGTGACTTTAGCCATTCACAAAATTTTCGAGAAGTCACGATTCAAGAAAAATTAGACTCGATAAACATATGGCGTATACAGTAGTTGGTAAGGCATAGCCATTAGTTTATACATGTCATGTACTCTGAATGTGAATTAGAGTATGAATTTTACCATGAATGTATACGACTATTTGTAGACCTACAGGTTTATTTGAGCTTGTGACCATGCAAGCCAGCTTTTGCATTTCTGCCTTTGTGCACTTTGTACTGTTAGGTTTGTTATTTCACAATGTTTTCCCTTACTTTTTACCATGTCCATGTCAAAATGAAATGTGAATATTGACGATATTTGAAGTAATATTGTGCCTGCATGATTTACTGACTTAGTCATGAACTCAATATCATCTATTCAATATTTTTTTTTAACTATAACTTGATATCAATGAATATTATTTAGAAAACAGCCAAACTTTCGGATAATTGACCCACTTATGGGATGAAGAGAGGAAAACAAAGAGTGAAAAGTGGAAGATGATTTTTTATATTTTATAACACTTACACAAGAATTTTTTGGCTTTAGTCTTTGGTGTTTTAAAACAAAAGTGGGTCAATAATCATAAAGAATACAACCACATGGTGTTACCAAAAGTTTTCTAAATATTTTCTAAATAGTATTTATTAGTACACTCTCACCATGGGATCATTCAAAGAACATTTAACTTGATATTATCAAAATACTGTGCATTCATGTGGTTACTCAAGCGAATGTTTCCCTTCCCCCTCTCCGTAGTTTCTCTCAATTTCATTTTTCTACAGTGAGCACTGCTTACAAATTGGTGTGCAAATTTGTGTGCAAATCCAAACTAGAAAGACATTTTGCTCCTCTTTCAACTTCTACTTTTTAGTTTGATATCCCCCTCCCAACATCGTTAAAGATGGTGTATCTCTGATACGGAACTTGAATATCAAGTTGTGTGAACACTATAGTATACATTTAGAGAAGAAGACATGATCTATAAAGAACTTCACATTGATATAGCCTGTAGGCTCTGAAGAGTGACTTTTAATGGGTTCTTCCATTGGCTGTTCCCATAGTAGTGAACAATTGTAAACTCTACCAAGTTTTAAGGCAGCATCATCCTGATGGAATCAAATTTACGACTCTCTCCCCAGATAGGGATGGCAGACTCCAACGGAGGCTCGGGAATCGTCTTAAACCATGCTCCAGGGACCAGTACCGGTATGCAGGATCCAACAAATCTCAGTGAAACATCAAGAACTACACAGGAGCATGGCAGCGACCACATGACAGCCATTTTGACGAAGGATAGCATCAATAATACAAATACCAACATATGCCCGGGAATCAACATAAGCCAAGCTACCACACCGAATACTGAACTATCACAGGAGCATGAAACAGATGAAACAAGAGCCAACAGGAGGAACGATGGCATCAATAACAACTATATAAATGCAGCGTACAGCACATCACCAATGGATCCACAACCATCCAGTGTCTTTGAGCAGAATGAGATATCCCAGACTGCCCGAGAGCACGAAACAGATGAAACGGCAGCTACAAAGTGGAATGATGGCGTCAATAACAACAATACAAACTCAACAGCACTCAAGACATCGCTAACCGATCCACAGCCATCACCACACATCAGGAAGCAGAATGAAAGCGTGGCGACACCGCAATCACAAGCTATGTCACACGGGATTGCCATGGCAACAGGTTCACAGACTACCATGATTCAGTCAAGCGAGGGCGACAGAGGTAGTGGCTGCTGCTTTCGGGGAGGTTACTTCACGACGCTCAAAGCGCTCTTCCTCCTAGCGGGAATGCTGACGCTGGTTGCTGACCTAGCGACGGACATTCTGGTCGCGGTCCAGTACCTCTACTTGGGCCATGTCCGCTGGAGCGCCATGACCTTTGTGTTCCTCTTCGTCCCATCGCTGGTCCAGCAGGTCCTTAGTCTCCGCTGGTTGGTCCTGGACCTGAGGGAGGACCAGGCCTATAGAGCTAAGGGGGCCTCTGAGAAGGTCTGCTACTGGGCTAGATGTACAGGGCAAGGCGGGTCTACTCTGCTGATGCATGTTCTACAGGTTGGGGCCCTCAAAAGGTACCCATTCATCAGATTACTTCCCATCCTTCCTCTTTCTCTCCTCTTTCTCTCTTTGTCATGTTCGACATTTTTTTCATTGAAATTTTATCCAATCTCTTTTCTACCTGCCATTTTTCTTTCAACTTCCCAGTCCTTCTACATGTGCTTTTTCTAGTCCTTCTCTTTATCCCTCTGCCATCTTCAACTTTCTTTTTATTTAATTTGTTTCCCTTTTCTTTTTCTCTTCTCAATTTTTCTTTCCATCTCCTTGCCCTTTTACTCTTGCTTTTTCTAGTCCTTCTCTTTTTACCTTTGTCATGTTCAATTGTTTTTTAATTGAAAGCTCTTTCCAATTTTGTTTTCTCTTTGTCATTTTCCTTTCTTTTCCCCTATCCTACTACTCATGCTTTTTCTAGTCCTTCTCTTTATCCCTTAGCCATGCTCAACTATTCTTTTATAGAAAACATTTTCCCAATTTCTATTTTTCTTTCCCTTACCCTGTCCTTCTACTCTTGTTTTTTCAATTCCTTTTCTGTTAATTTCTTTTTCTTCGTTTTCTTCACATAACAATTCTCCATTACCTATTTCTTGTAATTAATGTGTACCGATTTTCAAGAGTTTTTCTAAGATACAGACTTTTAGAAATAAAATGTCACATGTCATTTAGATCACTGAAGGCCTCATAAAATAACAATACCTTGCACAATCATCTGTCAACTAATACTCAAATTCCGATGTATAGTGCTATCATATGCATATTATGATTGGCAACATTGCACCAATGCTGAATTATGACTTTAGAAAAAACAAATAAAGCTGATGATGATTTTCCTCTAGACTGTCTTGTAACAAATGAAAACATGCATCTGCCCCCAGCAATATAAAAAGAATGCACTCTAAATTGAAAATGGTACAATTGTGTTCCTATTTCGAAAATGGTGCATTTCTGTTCTTTATCCGGAAATGTTGTATACCAGTATGTCTTCCTTTTCGAAAATGTTGTATTTGTGTTCCTTTTCGAAAATGGTGTCTTCCCTGTGAAAAGGTACTGGCACACACTGCAGCTGGGTTTGCGTAGCCGTGCCAACGACGAGTACGTGGAGCTGTTCATCATTGCGAACCGTGAGTTGACCATGCTGCGGCTTCTAGAGGCCTTCATGGAGTCAGCTCCACAGCTGGTGCTCCAGGTCTACATCATGGTGGAGACAGAGGAGATCTTCTGGCTTACAGGTCAGCTCCTTCTCAGTCCTCTCTTCCTCCTTGTTCTTGTCCTCATCCTTAGCCTCCTTCTGCTCATTCCTTTTCTCTGTCCTTTTCTTCTTTTTTTCTCATTCATTCTTTCTTTCTTTCCTCTTTTCTTTCTTTCACTTTTTAAAACCTTTTTGCTCTTCCTTTTCTTCAATTTCTGTTATTTTTCTCCTTCTTTTTCTACACTTTGTTTATTTCACCTCTTCTATTTCTCCTTTTACTTCTTCTCATATTCTATTTCTCTTTCTTTTTCTTCTCTTCTATTTCCCCTTCTCTTTCTTCCTCTCATATTCTATTTCTCTTATTTTATTGTTGTTTCATTTTCTCTTCTTCTTCTTTCTGTTTTTCTTTGTGTGTTCATCCTTTACCTTCTTCTTCAGTTCTCTTCCTCTTTTTCTCTTCTCTATTTTCTCCTTCATTTTCTCCTTTTTTATTTTTGGTTTCTTTTCATCTCCATTGTCATCTTTCCTTTTTTAATCTTCATTTTCGTCTCCTAATTTACCTTCTTCTCTTTGATCTTTTTTCAATATTATTCCATGGCAAACATCTCTTCATTAACTCCTTGTTATGTGTCACATGTGACTTTATTCACAAGTAAAACATATAGTTCCCATAGGAAAGCACACAAAGGGTTAAAGTTATGGGGATTCTATATTCATCGATATAGAAATATTTCCTGAAATTTTGATGAGTATCACAACATAAGGCAACTACTCCAATAGGATTTGCACTCAGGTATATATTGGATTTGAAATACATGGTGCTCCATTTTCAAAGTCATGAAATTATGCAGGAATCAGCAGTATACCATGACAGTAACATGTATGAAATCTCATAGTTGCAGTTTCACAAACATTTTCAGTAGAAGTGAAAAACTATCCTTGTTTACGTTTGAACCGCAGCGAGCAGAGTCTACATTCATAATCGTGTAGTCCCTATCAGCACAGGAGGAGACCATTACTCCCATTGAACACACCACCGGAAAGCGGACAGGTATGGACCATAGCGCAAAGCGGTCTCCGGTCTCTAGGCTAAAACCTCCTCACAATTTCCTGATCATTTGCCTAATGTCAGTTTCCAGTTCTATTATTATGAGGGAAGTTCTAACACAGTATCTTTTGTGATTTTACAAAATGCCACTTTAACCATGTTTGTGATTGCCTTGAAACAGTTGCTTCAGCCATAGTGTCCCTCGTATCTCTGTCTTGGGCCCTCGAGTCCTACTACAAGCTACATCTGGAGTCACGGCCAACGTCGCCCAACATCAAGTACTACGAGATGGGTGTCCGGATGGTCTGGCGGCTCTTCACCATCACGTCCCGCGTCATCGCCATGGCTCTCTTTGCAGCCATCTACGAGTGGTGGGTCTTCGTCGTTGCAGCAGCCCACTGGCTTTTGGTAACCGCGGTTTTTGTGAAATACGAATCGCCCGACCCGTCCAACCGGGCCGATGGAAAGTTCCGTAGTCTTCTCTTCAAGGCGGTCCTTGGCGCCATCAACATCTTCTGTTTCTTCAAGTTCAAGGAGGGCCGATCCCGGGGGCGGGCCCTGGGCCTGTATGCCCTCCTCCTCCTGGAAAACACGGCCATGTTTGGACTGTGGTACCGGCAGCAGGAGTCACGGGATCGTGTCTACGGCCTCCCTGCCTTGGTCTTCGTCTGGGGCGGATTCTTTGTTGGGATCTCTACCATGGTGTCTTACTATGCGTGCTGTCACCCGTCGACAAAGCTAGCAGTTTGTGGCGGTGCGGAGGAGCGAGTGCGCAGTGATCGCGATGTGCTTGGCGTTAACCGCGCATACACCAACACTAACGGCGATGAGGCAGATGGACCTAACCAGCAGCCATCTGAACATCGGGAACATGAGGGCGGTGTTAACCTGTTCTCATACAAATGGCGCCGTCGCATCCATCCAAAATTGCCTCACTCAAACAATCTGAGACATGAAACTATACCGAGTGACATCAACTCAGTGCCTTCTCAATTAGGGCAACAACCATCATAGCCAGCTGAACAACATGAGGGAGTTGTTGACCTGTTTTCATACAAATAGCGCCGTTGCATCCATCCAAAATGGTTACCTTACTCAAAACAATCTCAGATACTGCACGAGAACAAGCGACATCTATCCGGCACTTTCCTAATCTGGATGACAACCATCGTAGCCGGAGGATGAAGAAGGTACAGCCTTATGAAATGTAGTAATACAACAGGCTGTTCTGGTTTTGTCAAAGAACTGCAATGCATATTACATGACTCGATGACTGCAATGTATATGTACATATATATAGACAAATATATACACAAATATAGGCCATGGGCTTTACTTCTGAAGCTTCACCCTTTCTGACTCAGCTTTTTGAGAGCTACTGAAGGTTGTATCAATGCAAAATTTTGCATGGAGGTTATTAAGGCACATGTTTTGAGTGTGGCGGCAAAAAGGGTTTGATAAACTGGCAATTCATCATTCGGAAGTTTGCTTTTCTGAAAACAAAATAGAGTTTGATCAACCGAATGTTCTTAAATTCAATAATAAAGTGGGTTCGTTAATCCAGAAGTGAAATAGGGTTGGTTTCTCCAAAATGAAATAAGGCTCGTTAAGCAGAAAAATAATAACTACACCACATTTTTTATTGAAAGAAGTTCATGTCATGTATGGAGTAATAAACCCTATTCAACTTTCTGATTTTTTACACACAACTGGGTTTATCCAGTCCCAAGAAAATAATTTCAGGGTGAATCATCCCTTTAAGTGGTATATTTCAATTCAATTTGAGGTTTATCAAACATCATCTTTGCAGCCATATGGCTGAATTGCGACAACTTACAACGTAAAAACATTAAATCATAAAAATGCAACTTATGATTAAAAACGATTAACACAGCTTTCATCCGCAAGCATATTGGATTATGTGTAGAGGGATTGAGAGTCCGTGTATGTCTCACCTGCAGTCGTCTTCTCCAAATCTACACTCCCCCTTAAAGAAGTACGGACAGGGCTTCATGGAAGCGTTGGTTGGGTTACAGAAGATGACACGCACCTTGACCTACACACAAAGAGCAAAACAAAATATGTGTCTTATTAACACTGAGCTCGGCCAATCTTTGGAGGTCCCTCAGAATTGCCTATAGTAAATATTCAATGTGCCATTTTTAAACATTGTGTATACTTTTTAATCATTCTTCATGAAGAATAGTTATTTATGTTAATATCAAAGTGAGTTTAGAGGACCAAACAAACGAGAGAATAATGGGTGGCTCGTTAGTACTTGTAAACATTGCAAACTGCTTTGAACTGGTTTATTGCTTACTGCTAAAACAGATAACATTTTAATTTTGTAAACAAAATCCCCTCACATATCTACATATATATTTAGTTGCAGGTCGTAGAGAAATGATACATATACTTTCCAATATTACAAGTGTTTCTACTTGCAATTTTGTTTCAACTGTTATTGTTCACATTCCTAAATGGTGTTTATTGCTCACTGAACTATACATGTTATTTGTTTGTATATATGTAAACCATGTTGTGTTATATATCAAAGCAGGGCCCCCTGGTAGAACAGTGTTAAACCACTGAAGGGGCTACCCTGGGTAAATAATACTGATAAAAATAAACTACCAAAGACTTATCAACACATACATATACATGTTGCATTATTTTGTCATTATCCATAAAACATTGGTCAATATCAGTTACAGTAACACCAAACCAAATGATGATTGACTGGAAACAATCATAAACATAACAAATTGTTTGGTCACTACATTTTAAAGAAGAACTGTACTCCTATGAGGGGTCTAAGTTGATTCAGGGCAAATTTCGCTGTCCCCCCCCCCCCTCTCCACCCCCCACCCCCCAACCCCAACAACCTCCCTCACATCTCCAGCTACTTTCACCCTGAAATTGTTTTGGTTTCAATAAAAGGAGACACATGAAAGAAACACAGTGAAGATTTGATAAAAATCCATCAAAGGATAAGATCCTTTACAGTTTTGATTTTGTGACATTTGGAAGGTGCTCTCCCATATTGTGTAATTTTCAAAATGGTATGCATCCTTTTACCTGTGTATTTGATACATCATTAGAACTAAGTTTTCACACACATACCTGCATTAAAAAACAAACACTCTATTGTTAAAAACAGAAGAAGAGCAATTTATGAAATTATTTTGTACAAAATATGTGGAAAGCACCTCGCATATGACGTCATAAAATATAAATTTTAAGAGATCATGGCTTGCTTATCCTCTAACGGATTTTCGTCAAACCTTCACTATTATGTTTTTTTTTTTTATGTTTCTGCTTTGATTGAAACCAACTTATTTTCAGGGTGAACTATTCCTTTAAGAAGGAAATGGTCACAGATTTACCTCCTCGTCCTCCTCCTCTCTTGAGGGCCGCTCGATGGAGAAGACCAGGGCATTGTGCCTCTGCTGGGCCCCCCATTCATGCTGATACACCACGCTACATTTGGTGCCCGATATATCTTCCAGTTCCTCTTCATTGTCCTCGTCATCCTCCTCCTCATCGTCATCATCGTCGTCATCATCGTCGTCACCATCAATCTGAGCCTTTTGCTGATCTTTGCTGGCAGAGATGGAGGAGGGGTTGTTTTCGTCTGCAATGGCAGCCTGTGTGGGTTGACTGGGTTCAATCAACAATTGTTCTTTTCATCCTGTTTCCTTAAACATCACAGTACCAAGCCTTAAAAAGCACATGGGGTTAGTGCACATGTTATGCTCCCCAAGAGATCTCAAGAGTTCATTTCTGAACAAAGATATGGTATTCAAAAGGTATGCACATGTTTCTATAATTTATGATTGATGAATTGCCTCGTAAAGTCAGATTTATCATTAAAAAAATGTTATTCCTGTCATTGATTGGCAATTAACTCTTGATAAATGTGCATTTCCTAATCAATAAAAAAATCGTTATTTGATTGAACAACCTTACAATTCAAATCGTAAAATGTATCATAGTATATGTACACTTTCAACATTGACACATACACTAAATTCTAGGTGCAATTATGTAAATACAACACACAATGTTGCTTTATATGAATTGTAAAAATAGTCCTTGAAACTTGAAAGCAAGAAATTCTTGTATGCAAAAATTACCATGAGCATATGCCTAGATCATCATAAATTATTCAAGCCAATGTGCTACACTGTTGAATAATCCAGAGATCCCAACCTGTGCCCATGCAAACATCATATTTTCCATGCAAAATTTTACTCAAGGAATCCAGACTTTATAATTGATTTGTTTCTAATAAGAAAACAAAATAAAGAGAGGAATAGTTGAAGGACGTTCATTTACATCCTTTAAGTGATATAACACAAACATAAATTAGATACACTATTTGGGGGAAAGAAACAAATGTTAACATGGAAAAATGATAAGCCTTTTATAATGTCTCAGTTCATGTTATTGTGTATTGTTGTATCATTTGTACACAGGGAATCCAGGGAGAATAGTGCAAGGCCACTGATAGGGCAACCCTGTTTAAAAAAAAAAAAAAAAAAAAAAAAAAAAACTAAATGAAAAAAAAAAAAAAAAATGAATAGCCATACCTGAAATGCAGCAAATTCTGCATCCCTTTGTGAAATGTCTGGTGGGCTCCCACTACCAGCTTCCTTCTGAGCCTCACTCACATTCTCCTGCTTGGGAGGAGTACTGCTGGTCAGGTCATCCACATAGGTCAATAGTTTGCTCTTTCTTAGCGATAGCAGACTGCCTGCATTGAATTAGAAATATCATACAAATTAATACTCCACAACAAACAACAGGACTTTCACCCCTCAATGATGGATGTTAACAACACATTATTCTGAAGACTGTCTCAGTGCTTTCATAGGCAAAGTTTATTTATCTAGGCTCCACCCACTTTCCTAAAATTAAATGTAATCAAGCAAATTTAAGGTTTGGGAGGATGGCTGGTCAGGTCATTCTCATAGGTCAATAGCTTGCTTTTTCTTAGCGCTAGCAGACTGCCTGCATTGAATTAGAAATATCATACAAATTAAAACTTCCAACCAACAAAGGGACGAATTCACCCTTAAGTGATGCATGTTCATAAACCAGTATCCTGAAAACTGAGTGCTTTTATTGGCATAATATAGCTCCACCCGCTTTCCAGAAAAAGTGAGGAGAAAACACCGCAAGTACACTTTATCATAGAACTGACTCCATCAAGATATTGACTCCATCTTCTAAGTAATCCTCTGTCAACCTCATCCCATGTAAAGTGTATATTTAAAGTAATGATTAATTGGATCGTGTCATCTGTGGAAGCCTTTACACTTAAAGCTTTGAAAACACTTGCATAGTCACTGTGAATAAATGTTCATTCACCTTGTGTGAGTTCGATCACTTCTTTCAAGTCACGTTGGATCTGTAGTAGATCCTCCAGTCCTTCGCTTCCAGCACTTTGAAGGACTGTCTCAATTTGCTGAAGCTGCAAAAAAAGTAATGGAAGAAATTGGCCAGATTATCAACATCATGAAATTCACATTTTTGTACCTGTGATGTGCAGAAATTCTGTGGAGCACATATTTTGTCTGGCATTGAAAGAGTTAATGAGAAGTAAGTTATGTCACAAATTGAAGTCAGGTGTGTAAAGTTGTTAAAAGTGTCATCATGGTCCTACATGAAGATCGAGGGACAGGTACCTTTGAACAATGCAAATCTTACCCGAGCTCAAAACCTGAAAATTACCACCGAGGTGTTTCCCAAAGCTTTTACTGCCCTTTTCATATTTCAAGAAACTGTCAACATTTCAACCTGATATTTTGCAAAGTTTCAATAGAAAGGCTATGATTCAATTGGTCTGAACATTAAAGTTCCATACAATACGTACCTTTACGGTTGTATCGCAATGCATGATGGGACGGAATTCTAGTATGCGAGCGTTCAGCGATTGCTGCGGTCATTGTTTTCAACGCTCATGACGCTAGCCGCGGCTAGCGCGAAGTTCAATATTGTTATTTTCATGTTACAGATTTGTTATGTGGATCGGTTCCGACGCGATAATTTCCAGTAAATCTGAATCACATTTTAACGATAAGAACTTTGATTTGTATTATTATACTTTTCATTTATTTATTTAATTTCACACATCACATCACAACACACACATCTTTGCACATATGGGACTACCACCCGAGTCTCGACGACGTCGCTTTGCTTATTATTTTCTCAACAAACCCTTTATGAATCATTAAGATACAATAACACGAATCAAAATTTCTCATTGTAAAAATACAATTCAGATTTACTGAAAATTATAACATCAGAACCGATCCACGTAACATGAAAATTACATTGTAAACAATGACCGCAGCGATCACTGAACGCTCGCGTACTAGAATTCCGTCCCATAATGCCTTGCGAAACAAAAACCGTAAAGGTACGTATAGTATAACTTGGGGGGGGGGGGGCAGTACTCTTAAGGCTATACGGACCTAGACAGGAATAGCCGTCTCATTCAGGGCATCAAAAATTACTCTGTTTTTTTACATACCCCCAAATAAGAAAGGGGCATTCAGTTTCTTTGAGTTTGAGTTTGAAATGATTTGTCTTCCCATCACAGTGCATCATCACAATCATTGCATAAAGCGGGAGCTTCGGTTCCAAATTGTTGTTGTTGTTCTTCTTCTTCGGAAGTTCCAAATGAGATGATCGACATAATCATACTGAATCTGTAAGATTTCTAGATAAAAAAACAATCAAAAACATGTCAATGTCAACAATGGCAACGCCAATCATTGCGATTGATACTGATACTACTAGGGCGTGTTTCTCGACACGATGACAACTCTAACCCGAGTTTTAAATCAGATAGTTAGCACTGAGGTGATTCTTGAAGCTAGTATTTCAACTGTCAGAAGAAAATGAGAGATTGACAACAATCTTCATGAAAATGAATAAAAAACAACAGTCAAAAGCAGAAGTCACAGTCATCTACATTCATTTCAAATCATACCTGTTGCTGATAAGCTTCAATTGTTGCCTCTAATGTCGTTTCATCCATTTTCAATGGATTCCATCAGCTGTATGCGAGAAGAATGAGGTTAATTACTACCTAGCAGCCTGCGGTCTTGAGCGAGTGTTGCATGCCGTGAGTCACCGCATAGCCGTCCGGGTCGCGCCGCTGATTGGCGCTGGCTAGCCTAGTACCCTAGGAAGCAGCTAGATGCAGAACATAGACGTAGTAATGAGCGATGCGACTAGTTATGGTATCGTTAAGAAGAAAACAAATAAGTCAGGAGACTTTTCAAACGCGAGTCGTGGTTTATATTCATATCGCTGATTTGATTCCGTTACCGACTACACCTTCTTAGACTCTAATGATAATATCTATCTTCTGGATGTCAGCATGGATAGCAAATTGAATTGCCATTCTTTTAGGCCATCGAAAGTCACACTTTATAATAATTACTGAATATCTATGAAGTTGATAAATGCTATAAAATAAAATGTCAAAATAAAATTAATTATTTCTGCTAGAGTATTAGACATAGTGGATATCACTATTTCTGTCCCTCCTGGGATACATTCTTCTTCCTTTATTTTCTCTGTTTTCCCCTCTCCCTTTCCTTTTCTCTTATCTTTCCACTTTCTTTCTCAGTCTTCCTTTCTCTCTTTCTCACTGTACTCAGGTCTTTCTTTAATTATTTTCTTCGATCCAGACGTATAACATATAAAACTCAATAAAGATGTAGATTTCACGTAACAAATTGAACACAGACTCCTTTTCAGTTTGTCCCATATGCTCAGCTAATGTTTTGAATGCATATGAAAGTAGGAGTTTACAATGACATCTTTTATTAGCTCATATAATTGCACCTTAGAGATTACCCTGAAGATAAATTGGTTTCAATAAAACCAGAAACATGAAAGAAATATATCAGTAAAGGTTTGACGAAAAATCTGTCAAAGGACAAGAAAGTTATGATTTTTTTTAATATTTTTATTTTGTGACATTATGTGCAAGGTGCTCTCCATTATGTTGTGTGCTGTAAATTGCTCTTTTGCTGTTTTTGATGAAGGAATATTTATTTCTTAGAGGTATGTGTGTAAAAATGTGTTTCTAATGATGTATCAAATGCACAGGTAAAATGATGCATATCCTTTTGAGGAAAATCAACATTAAAAATAAATAGTACACAACATATGGGAGAGGATCTCGCACGTGACTTCACAAAATCAAAACTTCAAACAATTTCAACTTTCTCATCCTTTGCTAGATTTTCATCAAACCTTAACTTTTATGTTTCTTTCATGTTTCTGCTTTTATCAAAACCGACTTAATTCAGGGTGGATTATCCCTTTAAAAAAAATGTCCCTGTGTGCAGCATCAATCTCATGGCGATTGTGAAGTTGGCAGAGCATCATTATTATCATTGTAATTATGATGAAACTCAGTCATATATATTTGTTGAACTGATAAATTCTTGGCATAAAAAACACTACAATAACATAGCACCATAAAAAAAAAATCCATTCGAAACTGATCCTGTACAGCAACTGATTATGTGACTACTAATAATAAATGTTCCAAGTAACCCCAGGCAGAGAACAAAACATTTATATCAATCATTACCAGACAAAAAAATAATACACCAAATTTGACAAATGAACAGTCAACACAAATGTTTATGAGCTTCACCATTTAATACCTAGCTGTATTCGTGAGACAAGTAGCATGATAATATGAAAGCCTTGTACTATACAAACCCATATTTTCACTTACATATATTTTCGTGAATGAAAGGGTTGCAGACATTTTTTTGGATTGTTGTTTTCGCGTATGGCACGCAGCAGTTGCGCTTTATAATGCATGCACTGCTCCCAGGCATGCTATGATATGTACACAACGCAAATGGCAGGAAACAAACTGTACTTGCAGATGCTATCAAGATGCTCGATTGTGCGCTGCATGCTATGCTAGGATGTGGTAACATTACCACATCGTGATATTGGCAGAGCTGGTACATGTACACGCACAGCAGCAAGAGGTGCATGGGCTTAGGGATCATGATTATGTGACAATATGTTGTTAAAGTCCCAACCCTAAAGTGATTCGCGAAAATAAATCCCTCATTAAAATGACATCTCATACAGTAGTTTAGAAATATTAGAACTGCATAGATGTTTATGAGAAAATTTGTGATCGTACAATATTGCACTTACAAAATGTGAAGGACACATGATACTGCTTATTAGCATAAGCCTCTCACCTCTTTACGGCTGAGGTACAGGAGCAATACAACAAAGTTTGGAAATATCATCACAGATGAAAAGCATAAAAATGTCTTTTTCAGATGACACAGCTGTGCAAAGATAATAAACACATATCCCACAATGCACCAGGTCATTTGGGACTCAAAGGGGAAACAAAGGCAAAGCGGGTGTTTTAAGAGATAGTCCACCTCCAAATTAAGTTGATTTTAATAAAAGTAGAAACATGAAAGAAACCTTTTGGTGAAGGTTTGACGAAGATCCCTTTAAGGATAAGAAAGTTACAATTATTTCAAATTTGGCTTCTGTGAGGAGCCAAATTTAAAACAGAAGCCAAATTTAAAACAATCTCAACTTTCTTATCCTTTGAGGGATTTTCGTCAAACCTTTACCAACAGGTTTTGCTGGCATCACATGCTAGATGATCTCTATTTTTTGACAATGTTGATTTTCTCAAGAGGATACATGCATCATTTTCCTGTGCATTCAATACATCATAAAAAAACAGATTTCTACTCACATACCTCTTTGAAAAAATTATTCCTTCATCAAAAACAGAAACAGAGCAATTTATGGAATAATACCGCACACACCATATAGAAGAGCACCTCGCATGTGACAAAAAAAACCCTGTAACTTTAAGAGATCATAACTTCCTTATCCTTTGACGGCTTTTTGTCACTCCTTTACTAATGTTTCTTCCATGTTTCTGATTTAATCAAAACCAACTGAACTTCAGGGTGGACTATCTGTTTAAACTCATAGAGTATGGTCCTTCATTGTAACCATGATGATTCATAAGGTGCTAACAATTAGGAGGGATCCCACTTCAGGCTTCAGGGAGAGTGCGGCATCACCGTGACGCTGATTGGAGAGATGAGATAAGCTCCTGTAGTGACCGCACCTCTGCCTCCAGTTCAGTCATCTGTTACAAAAAAACAAGCCATAAATCATCCGATGCCAAAACGAGAATTCATGACCAGGGCCTTTTGAGAGCAAAAATCCAAATAATTTGGCAATCCTATTAGATTTCTTATCAGATTGTTATCATAAACAAGGCATTAGCAATATTGTGTCTCACCCACTTGCGAAAATAACCAGAAATATCGCGATCTCCGTTGCTACGCAAAAGAATTGTATCCCTGGCTGATTGTGAAATATCTGCCATAGAATGTAACATTCCATAAATGAGAAGGGCTATTTCACGCAATGCTACTTCCTCTATCTACTCCCCCTCCCCCACCTTCCCCCTTCTTTGAGATGGAATAAAAAGCCTCCACCAAGTTCTATTAGATTAGACAAAGACAAAACAGGATGATAATCAGTTGCACAATAGAGGCGAAGTAAACTTTGTCTCTGGGGGGCATAGAAATGTAAAAAGGTTAAAATTAGTGCTGCAGTTGAAAACTGAACATGGAATAAAGTTTCTAAAATTGATACGTTTATATAAGAAAGTTTGTCAACAGACATGAACAATGCTGAACATTATGATTGTAATAAGGCATAACTTTAACGTATGACCTCAAATGACCTTTGACCTTATCCTGTGACCTCCAACAGTACCATAACATGAAGGTACCCCCAGTGCATCTATGACCCAAGTTAGGTTGTAATCCAAGCAACCTATGTGAAGTTATTTGTCAAAAGAGTCTTGCAGGTAAACTTTAACGTATGACCTCAAATGACCTTTGACCTTATCCTGTGACCTCCAACAGCACCATAACATGAAGGTACCCCCAGTGCATCTATGACCCAAGTTAGGTTGTAATCCAAGCAACCTATGTGAAGTTATTTGTCAAAAGAGAGTCTTGCAGGTAAACTTTAACGTATGACCTCAAATGACCTTTGACCTTATCCTGTGACCTCCAACGGTACCATAACATGAAGGCACCCCCAGTGCATCTATGACCCAAGTTAGGTTGTAATCCAAGCAACCCATGTGAAGTTATTTGTCAAAAGAGAGTCGTGCAGGTAAACTTTAACGTATGACCTCAAATGACCTTTGACCTTATCCTGTGACCTCCAACGGTACCATAACATGAAGGTACCCACAGTGCATCTATGACCCAAGTTAGGTTGTAATCCAAGCAACCCATGTGAAGTTATTTGTCAAAAGAGAGTCTTGCAGGTAAACTTTAACGTATGACCTCAAATGACCTTTGACCTTATCCTGTGACCTCCAACGGTACCATAACATGAAGGTACCCCCAGTGCATCTATGACCCAAGTTAGGTTGTAATCCAAGCAACCTATGTGAAGTTATTTGTCAAAAGAGAGTCTTGCAGGTAAACTTTAACATTTGTGACGGACGACGGACGACGGACGACGGACGACGGACGGACGACGGACGGACGCCATTTGGATCCCTTAGTCTCGCCTTCACCTCCGGTGGGCGAGACAAAAACAAAAAAAATCAACAACATACCATTGAACATCAAATTGATAAAAATAACAACATAAGTTAGAGAAATAATCAAGTCAAATTTGAAGAGCTAAAGTGTGATTTTTATTTCTAGTGTGTTGCCAATTTGAAGATTAAGTGATCCTTTCACTTTTAGTTCACTTAGTGCATCTTTGATAATTTTTAATACCTTATTTCAAAAGTTCCTGCCTCAAACCACATATTTGTGGCACTTGGTCCTGAACAAGGTAGATTTTTATCTAAATGCTTTCGGCTACCAAAGTGTCGTAACTGTACAAAACAAACGAATAAAAACCCACTAAATTACACAGAACATGAGCATTTTGATTATCACGCAGTCACAAAATATGCCTCCAACGGTAATAGCTTCATGTGGCTTAAATTGAGAGTCATCTATGCTCAGAAAAGTGAGTTGTAAGTCTCATTTTATCTTTCATGAAGAAATAATAATTAAAGGGATAGTCCACCCTGAAATGCAGTTACATGTAGTTTCATAAAAGAAGAAATAGGAAAGAAAAATTTGTCAAAGGATGAGAAAGTTATGATCTTTTGAATTTTCAATTTTGTGATGTTACGTGCGAGGTGCTCTTCCATATGTTGTGTGCTGTATGATTCCATAAATTGCTCTTTTTCCGTGTTTGACAATGGAATAAGTATTTTTCATAGAAATATGTGTGTAAAAACATGTTTCTAATGATGTATCAATTGCACAGGTAAAAGGTTGCAAACACTTTTGAGAAAATGGACAATTTCAAACAAAACTGAACACAACATATAGGAGAGCTCCTCGCATGTGACGTCACAAAATCAGAATTTTAAACGATCATAACTTTCTTATCCTTTGACAGATTTTTATTAAACCTTCACTAATATGTATATTTTCATGTGTCTGCTTTAAATGGAACCAACTTAATTTCAGGGTGAACTATCCCTTTAATTTAGTATAAGATCATAGAGCAGTAGTCTGCCTGCCACACATTAAACTCATTAAACCACAGAGAGCATCTCTATCCTATTCACCTTTTCTTCATTGCTGCTTTGTATCTTTTCTGGAACCTTCTCCTTGTAGTGCGGCATCGCCATGGATGTCTGGATCTTGGACAGCTGACTGGTGACCTTGGCGCATCGTGAGGTCAAACGGTCAACCGCTACGCTCCCCGAGGCCCCCTGTCCAGTGTGGGTGAAAGGTCGGAAGGTTACAATGATGAAGGAAGGAAGAAAATGGTACCACATATTGATTTAATTTTTCCTCACATCAAATGCAGGTGTGAGTGAAAGGTAAAAAATACATATACAGTCATACCTGTGTGGAAAGACTGCTGAATAGAGAAACAGGAAATATGGTGTTTATGAGCGGGTGGTCTTTATGTGCAGGTTACTTTGATACAGATTTCAATGAAAAAGCATTCAAGGGGAAAAACTAATATGACCTTTATAGGCAAGTGGTCTTTCTATACAGGGGGCTGCTAAAGCACTGTTACACTGTAAAATGCAGTCTTACCCATCTAGCTATCTCATCCATGACATCAAAGAGATATTGAAATTAAGAACAAGTCTATCCTAAATAACACTGTATTAACAATATCTTTCACAATCATGTATTTCATGGAGGGAGAAAGAAATCAATTATGCTGAGATATGATTTAACACACTGCATGGGCATGTCCTAAACATGTCTTCAACAGATAAATATTTATATACAGCAGCATTCATTTACACACACTAAATACCACTTACTTCTAGCTTTACAAATACTTTGCATTTAGTCCCAACAGCTAGTGCAGCACTTCCAGTGGGCGGAAGCTCACCGGATGTAATGTCTACATGTTCAGATTTCACCAGTGTGGCAAGGGGCTGCTGCAGCATTCTAAGAGTTGCCAAGACTCCCTCATCTTGGCAAACAACACCGACTAGCAGAAATGAACAAATACAAAAGTTTAATCATTCATTTCAATCAAACAAATTACTATCCAACATCAATTGAGCAATATATTGCATTGCACATTAAGACAACCTTAAAAAAAAAAGTTGTTAGAATTCAAGTACAACAAAAATACAAGACATAAGTCATAGCCTGCCTAAGGTTTAATACAGGTTTATATAAACATCCATTTCATTCTTTTCTCCCACACGCATCAAAGTTTTTAAAATAACTTTTAACATAAAATATGATTACCTGTAGCTGATCATATTCAGCACTGTTTATATCTGTAAGTTCCAGACTCAATTAGCATTCATGCTATTTTCTTGTTCCTTTTATACTTTCACAAATAAGTAAAATGTATGAACACTTTTCTTCTATTTGATTGTAGATGAGATACATGTACACTGTACATCTTTTTCTAACTTACAGATCTCTTTTGTTTGACCCGTCATGTTATCATGATTACAGATGGCCTGTCCCTTTTACAAACATCTGCAAACTTTATGAAAGTTTGCACATATTTAGCATGTATCTTTGGGATAGCAACTGTGAAATCTTAAGGTCAGAGGTACTATAACTCCCATAGAATAAATGAAAATCTAACTAGTTTTCACTGAGATTTGACTATTTTTGTGGTACGAAAAAAGAAAGCTTGATCAATTATCAAAGAGTATTTCCTAAAAACCGAATATTACGCTTTGTTGATACCAGGAAAAGGTTATATAGCTACACTCTCTCAAATAATGCAAGGTCAGGGAACTTTCAGAATTAGGTATGCAAAAGGGACGGGCTACCTTTAAGACTGTAACCCTCTATATGTAGCTAAACTTGATTTACTGTAACATAACTGTAACTAGAATCATTACAACACTTGCGTTTTTATGTAAGATTGAATGCCCTAATGTACATGTTTAATGAATACAATATCTAAAAGCTTACTATCATTATCATATTGTATTATTTTTTGCATTTGTTATTTGATACTTGTTTAGGTTCACTGACTGGGATAATCAACCATCAAAGTCAGAGTTCAGGTCAAGAGATTGTTGCGTACCTGTGGTCCCGCGTGCCTTCAGGCCAAGCATCGCCATCAATGATCTCATAGTGGTGATGACATCAAGCATGACCTTCACCTGACCTTCAACCATATCATCAGCAAAGGCAAACTGGAAGTCATGAAAGGTATTTGAGGAGGTTAAAGAAGAATGCCAGTGGCCACAGCAACAGTTTATTCTGATACAATAAAACCTGCTCTAGGGACCACTTGTATAGACATACCACACTTTGTGTGTTCCTTGAAAAACATTTCTCATTGAAACCTGTATCAAAATACCCTGTACAGTGTACGCAAAGACCACAACTCTTGTTTCCCCTGAGTGGCCTTTATATAAAGATTACATTGTTATTATCAAGCCAGCGACAAATTTAGTGAATATGCTCATATATTTGTTCTGTGGCAGACAATGAACATATTTCACTTCCTTTTATCAAAGATTTTTCTTGTGTGGACTCACTTTCATTGTCATCACTATTATATTTTAAATCAATATTATTACTATCATCATCATGATTGTAATCATCTTCATCTTCATCATTATCTATACTATTGTTATTAATAGCATGAGTTTGATCATTCTTCTTTATTATCACTACCAACGATAATTATCACCAATTATAAGCTATCTACATTTTCATTATTGTTGAACTTGTCAATGTGTTATATTTCATAACTTTATCTTCAACTAAGTATGCCAATGCATTTCCTCATATGGAAGGTCCTAAACATGGAATACAATGTGGTCACTGTACCAAGACTTACATTTGAAGTATGAGATTTTTTTTTTTAAACATTTATTTGAAAAGCAGCAATGAGGACATAATTTTTACTTCTTCCTCTGATGGGTAAGGCGCCACACAAATGCTTGGACACGCATCATCCAGTTGCCGTGGCAACCTCTGAAACAGCTCTTCCGTTATGAAGGGCATGATGGGATGCATGAGACGGAGTGAGCCCTCTACGACAGAGTACAGCACATTGGCAGACACCAAGAATTGCGGCGATTGTGGATTACTCAACGGGCCTTTGAAATATTCCTGTAATGTTTTAACAAAAAGATTAATGATAGACAATGTACAGTATGTGACAAATGTATTACAAAACATCTTTGTTGTACTGGAATGGCATATTCTCTTTACTATAAAGTAACAATTTTAGCTCTTTCTCTCTCTTTCTTATTCAATCAAGCTCTATGTGTGGCAAATTTGTAGGAAACTAAGTTTATCACTGAAGGAGACAAAACACTGAAAACCAGTGATCATCTGCCTGAGCAGCTATATCAGAAAAGTTGATTTGTTGAAAATGTTGGAAAACTCAGATTGGCTCTAGTTAGTTGATTTGATACCACCTTTCACCAAGGTTTGCAACTATTTCGACTGATATACCATGTCCCTAGCGGCTAACTTACTCAAAGCTGATCGACTGTATCCACAGTAGTTACACTTAAATAAAAACTTCAATAATCATCCAGCTTTTTCCCAAATGTCACAAATGCAATAAAATGGACACATAAAAGTTATCTGACAAAGTGACCACTTTGTTTGAAAGAAAATACAATGAAGAAGCCAAGAGAATTGACTAAGCATTGCAGTAATAGTACAGCTTTGTCTAACATGTCAAAAATACATTAAAATGCACATGCAAAAGTAATATATCAGGAAAAATGACCACCTCATTTAGAAGAGCACATAGTAAAAAGGCCAAGGGTCTAGTTACCACGTAGACATCGCACAAGTTGTGCAGCCAGAACCGATAGATGGCGCCAGTCACAGCGGGCAAATCAACGCACTCGAATCCTTCGAGACACGAGTGGACGGCCAAACTGAACCTGCTCAGGATCCAGAGATCCATTGGACTGGCGGACTCTCTCACCTGGGAGGGCAGCAGACAACAGAGAGAGAGAGAGGGTAAGCATGTGTTAAAGGGATAGTTCACCTTGAAATTAAGTTGGTTTTAATAAAAGCAGAAACATGAAAAAAACTTATTAGTGGAGGTTTGACGAAACTCTGAAAAGATAAAAAAGCTATGACTCTTTGAAGTATTAATTATGCGACGTCACATGTTAGATGTTCTACCGTATGTTGTGCTGTATGATTCCATAAATTGCTCTTCATTTGGTTTTGATGAAAGGATATGTCTTTTTCATAGAGGTATGTTTGGGAAAAGAATGTTTCTAATGATGTTTCAAATGCACAGGTAAAATGATGCATATGCAACATTTCCAAAATATTAGACAACATATGTGAGAGCATCTTGCATGTGACGACACAAAATCAAAACTTTAAACAATCATCTTATCATTTGATTGATTTCCATCAAACCTTCACTTATATGTTTCTTTCATGTGTCTGTTTTTATGAAAACCAACCTTATTTCAGTGTGGACTATCCCTTTAACTCTCCTTGTACCATTGGCATGAATGTGTGTTTTAAGAAAATGACCTTTCCAAGGCCTGGTAATGTAAGGATTAATATTACAGACAATCTTACATAGTGCACACCACAATTGAGGTGCAACGTCTCAGTGGTATTACATGCTAGTTTAACTGCTGAGGTAGGAGCAAATTGTCTTGCAAAATGTTGTGAAAGATAAAGAGTATAACTGATTTATTTCAATATTTCAGGTAGTATATGTACTATTCCGGCGTACTATTATGCAATAATAAGACATTTGCCAGACTATGATACAAGTTGTTGGCAATCGAGCTGGCTTTATTCAGGCTCTGCTCATTACAAACATCTTTCATTATTACTGCACATTTTCTGTTGCTAGGTTGTCCATCCCTCCCCTGACAGAGAAGGCAGCATAACACGATCGATACCAGAGCCATCACATACACAGAGTTAAGCTAACTCTGTTTCAATGGGCAACAACATGGCACATATTCTGTTGTTTTCTACTTGCCCAACAAAACAACACAAACCATGTTTGTTACCTATTGAAACCGGAGTAAGCTAAACTCTGTGTATACACTACAGCTCAAAGGAATTGGCATGGGTAAAGGGAAAGGGAAGAAAGGGAAGGAGCCAAAGTTTTGAACCGTGGTATATTTTGTCCAGTTCAGCATGAAACATGATGCATTTTAGGCTAAAGCATCATGTTTCATGCTGTACTGGACAAAATATACCGCGGTTTAAAACTGCGGCTCCTTCCCTTTCTTCCATTTCCCTTTCCCTATGCCAATTCCTTTAAGCTGTAGTGTAGATGGCTGTGACTAGTACATGATATAGAGTACATATCATATGATTGCAGTACATTCTACCCATCGCACCATCAAATGTTATCCTCAATCTAACCTCTTCCACAGGCATCAGGGTGAACTCCGCTCTTTCAAAAGCAGAGAGGGAAAACTTGACAGCGTTCCAGATCTTGTTGCAGAAGTGGCGATATTCGAGTACCTGCTGGACATTCAGGTTGATATCTTGACCTTATATGGAGGCAGAGAGGAGGAAAAATTAATGAACACGAATGGACGGAAAGCAATTAATTACAAAGACAATGAAGATCGAGGGGGAAAAGAGAAAGAGAAAGAATGAACGATTGGAATCTGTGTGAGAGCGTAGCAGTCCACACAGGTGCGGTTTTGTGTTTGCTTAACAGAATCTCAAGTTGATAGCAGAAAACAGTAAAGTGTCTTGGCATCTCAGGCAGAGCGTTCTGTCCACCATACCAGCAACTTGGTGCTCACCTCTTTCAAAAATGAGGAAGAGTAAGAGCACAACAGGCCAGCACAATTTCTTTCTTGATAGGAAGTGTACCGGTACAAAAATATTACTGTACTGTTATTACTCTACTGTTATGTTACTATTTTCTAGCCTAGTTTTCATTGCATTTTGGGCATAGTGATGGTATCTTTTAACATGGTATATCAATGAGCCAATTGTACTACTCACAATCTTTATATTTCCCCAGGAAAAAATCCCCCAAATTTGAGAATTACAAGCCTGAGTCCTATGAGTTACATTTCGATAGACTTTGCAATTAATGCATAAGAATTTAGTTTGAACAGGGGGGTGTTTCACCTAGCTGTTCGTGAGCTGAGGACGACTTTACGCACAAGTGGTGACCTGTTCTTGTGCTAAATCAGATTCTCAAAAATTTTCATTCTCATCAGCTAAAGTTGAAATCTGATTAAATGAAATTTTGTGTTGTTAACAAGCGTCTGAATACAAAGTTTATGATTTGTCAAATTTGATTTTGATTGTTGGACATTAACTCCCACTATGTAAAAGCAGGAACAAATTGGGGTATCTGATTTAGCAGAAGAACAGGTCACGAGTTGTGTGTAATGATGTTCATAGATTACAAACAGCTTTGTGAAACACCCCCTGGAACACTGTCAGATTTGAGAGGATATGTTTCCCTTGGTTTTTAGTACCTTGAGAGTTGTAAGAAGCCAGACCAAACCGCAGAGCATCCGTCCCACACTCAGGAATGCCTTGCGGGAAGTCTGACCTTTGACCTTTCAGGGCTACCTCAAGCTCCATGGGGTCAAGCTTCAGGTTGCCATGGTGAAGTCTGGACTGCAGCTCCTAGATTTGCACAGTTCATATCATGGATTCATTATGTTTTTATCCTGTTGCTTATGGTTATGTCATCGGGCTTCATGAAACCTGATCCAGGCAGGATGTCATCATTTGCCATGGAATTGCAGTGGGGTGTGGCTTAATTGTGCTCTATAAGCAATTAGAAATCTATTCTTAGCCTGCTGTCTATTGTTCATACAGCATATTAGGCAGGAGTCGCACTATTCAGTATATGAGTGGAAAAAGGCAGCCCACATATTTGTAGGCTTTTAGGATTATAATACATACTAGTGCCTCTGCCTCTTTGCGAGCTCCATTCAGATTTATTCTCAGAAAACGTGTTTGTTTGGTGGGCAATGTACCATTGAATTCTTATGTGAAATGAAAATATCACATTCTGTTTTTCCATGTTTATTTTTTTTGACTTCCAATCTAACAGGTCTGTCTGAATTCATACTTGTATCAAGTTTGTTCAAAAGGGTTAAGGGTCGTATACGAGAAAAGTCACCATGACCATGAAAACAGAGCTTAACAGTGGTGTCAAAGGGTTGAACAATGCTTTACAGGAGGAAAGTCACCCTGAGTACCACAGCTAAACAGTGGAGTCAAAGGTTTAAGCAATGTTTTAAAAGAGAAAAGTCACCATGAATAACAAAGCTAACCAATCTACTATCAGTGCAGTCAAAGGGTTAAGCAATGTCTTACAAGAGGAAAGTCACCTTGAATAACAGTTAAACAGTGGAGTCAAAGGGTTAAACAATGTCTTATAAGAGAAAAGTCACCATGAATAACAGAGCTAAGCAATGTACTATCAATGCAGTCAAAGGGTTAAGCAATGTCTAACAAGAGGAAACTCACCCTGAATACCACAGCTAAACAGTGGATATAAAGGGTTAAACAATGTCTTATAAGAGAAGTCTCCATGAATAACAAAGCTAACCAATGTACTATCAATGCAGTCAAAGGGTTAAGCAATGTCTTATAAGAGAAGTCTCCATGAATAACAAAGCTAACCAATGTACTATCAATGCAGTCAAAGGGTTAAGCAATGTCTTATAAGAGAAAAGTCACCATGAATAACAGAGCTAAACAGTGGAATCAAAGGGTTAAACAATGTCTTATAAGAGAAGTCTCCATGAATAACAAAGCTAACCAATGTACTATCAATGCAGTCAAAGGGTTAAGCAATGTTTTGCAAGAGGAAAGTCACCCTGAATAACAGAGTTAAACAGTGGAGTCAAAGGGTTAAATAATGTCTTATAAGAGAAAAGTCACCATGAATAACAGAGCTAAACAATGTACTCTCAATGCAGTCAAAAGGTTAAGCAATGTTTTGCAAGAGGAAAGTCACCTTGAATAACAGAGTTAAACAGTCAAAGGGTTAAACAATGTCTTATAAGAGAAAAGTCACCATGAATAACAGAGCTAACCAATGTACTATCAATGCAGTCAAAGGGTTAAGCAATGTTTTGCAAGAGGAAAGTCACCCTGAATAACAGAGTTAAACAGTGGAGTCAAAGGGTTAAATAATGTCTTATAAGAGAAAAGTCACCATGAATAACAGAGCTAAACAATGTACTCTCAATGCAGTCAAAAGGTTAAGCAATGTTTTGCAAGAGGAAAGTCACCTTGAATAACAGAGTTAAACAGTCAAAGGGTTAAACAATGTCTTATAAGAGAAAAGTCACCATGAATAACAGAGCTAACCAATGTACTATCAATGCAGTCAAAGGGTTAAGCAATGTTTTGCAAGAGGAAAGTCACCCTGAATAACAGAGTTAAACAGTGGAGTCAAAGGGTTAAATAATGTCTTATAAGAGAAAAGTCACCATGAATAACAGAGCTAAACAATGTACTCTCAATGCAGTCAAAAGGTTAAGCAATGTTTTGCAAGAGGAAAGTCACCTTGAATAACAGAGTTAAACAGTCAAAGGGTTAAACAATGTCTTATAAGAGAAAAGTCACCATGAATAACAGAGCTAAACAGTGGAGTCAAAGGGTTAAACACGGACTTACAGACGGCTGGACAACCCGAAAACATAATGCCTCGGGCCACTTCATGGCGGAGGCATGAAAATAAACAACTTGAATTGAATTGGAGTTGAACATACCTCTAGCGTCACACCTTGGATGATATCGAGAGGGTTGATCACATTTCCTAGAGACTTGCTCATCTTCCGGCCGTGCCTGTCTCTTACCATGGAGTGAAGATACACCTATTTGTACAAGTCAAGAAGTCAAGAACAGTGTTGTATCTTGAAGTACAGGTGCTATACACTGTAGCAATTCAAAATTCCCTGGCATTTCCGTATATTGTCACAGCATTGTTATTAAAGGGATAGTCCACCCTGAAATTATCTTGGTTTGTATTAAAAGCAGAAACATGAAAGAAACATCTTAGTGAAGGTTTGATGAAAATCCGTCAAGGATAAGAAAGTTACGATTGTTTGAAGTTTTGATTTTGTGACGTCACATGCGAGATGCTCGCCCATATGTTGTGTACTAATATTTTTGAAAATGGTGATTTTCTTAAAAGGATAGGCATCATTTTACCTGTGCATTTGATACATCATTAGAAACACATTTTTACACACACTCCGCTATGAAAAAAAAATCCTTCATCAAAAACAGACAAAGAGCAATTTAAGTAATTATACAGCACACAACATATGGACGACCATTCAGAGCCGTGGACCTGCATGTTCTGATTGCTGTGCAGTGACAGTATCCACTAGGCTACCGCTTGGCTTATGATAATGACACAATACATAGGAATGAATACCAAAGGCTTTCATTCTCTCATTTTTAATAAACCATTTGAATTGAATTGAATTGAATTGAACTTTACAGTTGAGGTGTGCAAAAACTGTAATAATTCATATCACTACTATTATTTTTCACATACATTTAATTCAATCAAATAATTTTGACAATACATGTAGTAACATACATGAGAACAAAAGGTTGCAATTCTATAAAACTTCTGTAACTTTTACTTCTTTGATTTTAATTTTCCACACCGCATATAGGAGACATTCGTACCAAAATGAGCTGCGCAGCCACATGAGGATTTTGTTTACAGTCGTGTATGCCTCTGGTCTAGTGGACTAGTGCATGAGACCGGAAGTGGACATAACTGCAAAAAAAAAAGTGTGGGTAGAGCTAAGCAGTGCATTATGGGATGCCTTTCCTCAAGATGCTGTATGGAGAATTCGAATCCTCTATATTCATCTGGGACAAAGGGTTGACAGCTAAAACATACTTTGTGAAAGGGCAGTTGGCCGGTCAGTTCTTGACCCATCATGACCATCCGGGCCACCCAGAAGAACAGGATATCATAGCCAGTCTCCAGCACCGAGCTTGGGTAGAACCTCTCCAAATCAGCCGTCTGAAAATCAGTCAAATATCCATTCTTCATACCGCAAATAAGGAAAAATCAATCAATTGAAGTACCTTGTCAGAATCTGACTTTGCATGTCAGAATGAATTCCTTTTTTTGCTGGCAGTGGTGTACCATGAATTATGTTTTGCATTATACTCTATTAGGAATACCGTACTGACCAGCGTATAAGCCACAGATTTTTTTTCTTGAAATCTCGGCAAAGTCCAGGTGCGTCTTTTACGCTGCGTTAGCAAAAGTCGGGTCTTTCAATCCTACACGTATACACGTGTATGGGACTATGCATTATGTGACGACATTCAACAACAAAATAGATGGCTTTGATAGCCATCCAGTTTGACACAATTGACGTACCATTAATACGATCTCAATAACATCCCCAGCATGATTATCGGTACTAAGAAAGCACTAGGAGTAGTATTTGTCCGAGATAACTCAAAGATACCGCTGATGAAAAAGCTCAAACTCGCAAACTCCATTTTGACGGAAGCTGCCATTTCTTTATCTCTGGCGGCCACGTCATGGCGTTATACACAAGACCGTAAACACAAAAATGTTTCCGTGTTGACGGTCTTGTGTATAACCCCAAATCTAATCAGTAAATTGCCCTGCAACATATCATCATTGTACCAAGTTTGATGAAATTCAGTCACTTATTTTTTGAGGACTGACAAGCCGGAAATAAAATGCCATCTGGCAACTTCGTTGTAGAGGTATAAAAATGCACCAATGTTGTATAAAGAGTTAACGAGCCCTGACATGTACTACATTTGGTAAACAGTGTTTCATCTTGGGGAAAATACGTTAACCCTCTTGCTGCCAAGTCTTCAAAACCCTGAGAGTAGAATTGAGCCTGGTATGGAAGGGGCTTCTTACCTGGTGCGGCCATCCGTGCACAGCGAACGGGAAGAGTGCAGAGGAGAACCAGGTATCAAGCACATCTTCATCTGAGAGACACCAAGAGACAAAAGAGATATAATAGACCCAAAGAGATAAAAACACACACAGATACAAATTAGAGAGAGTCTTAATTTGTGCAGAGAAGAAACAGGTATCCAAGTCATCTACATCTGAGAGACACCAAGAGACAAAAGAGGTAAAAAGACACAAAGAGATAAAATAGACAGAAATGTTAAATAGAGAGATTCTTAATTTGCGGTCACCATCACTGGTGTGTGTGCAAAGTGATACACTGATGCACAATCTCTTGTGTGAATGTGATCGCATTTCCCGCAAATTTGATCAAATAAAATAGACACAAAGATACAAAACAGAGAGATTTTTAATTTGTGGTCACCATTACTCCACTGTGCCCGAATGACATCAAGACACCAATGATGCACAATTTTTTGAGCAAATTTGATCAAATATGATATTATAACTTAAGCTTGGTCATAAGCTTAACCCTAATTTCTGCAGTTGTATTTGTCCATTCCCAGACGTTCCAGAGGCTCAGACATACATGTACCCTGATCATTTGGTTATGTGATATATCCAAATGCAGCAGATGTGTACATAGTGTAAACCTTTTCATTTTATCAGGAAATAAGAAATGAAAAGCCAAGAAAACACTTACCCTGAGTTAGCGTAATTTGACGAGCATCCACTCCAAATTTCTTGACAGCCTTTGCTATGGCTTCCTCTTCACTCCGTCCGCTCACCCATAGATCATCTTCATCCTGCAAATAAAAAGAGAAAACAAAATCGAACTGTCACCTTTTATATCCTGTGACAAAACTATGCATGAATAGTAAACTTCATATTACTGTGAAAATAGCAATGCTTCTTCTCTCAACACTTATACTTTTGTATACTTCGGTAACATGTTTGAAGAGAAATGCATTTTATCATTTTAATATCTTCATACTTCTTGTGAAACTAATCAAGTTTCTTTCCAGTACATTTTATATTGTTCCAAACTTAGCGAAACTGTTTAACAAGAAACCTTTGACCTTTGAACCTTTAGTCTATGTACATTGCAGGAGCAATATCCCCAAAAGATCTGATCAGATGCTTTGCAGGTTTGATTTACTTAAGACTTGGGCCCTCTCTAATAAAAGTTGCGATTGATCTTAATTGATCCAATCACTATCCCTCATGTACAGAGTTACGATTGATATGAATTGAGCATCAAGTTGCGACCAATTGCAACTCTTTATAAGACAGGGCCCTGTCTGCACAGCGAGACTGACATTACCTTCACATCAGCAGGATCGCTGCCATTGATGCTTGCACGGTATGCTGGGATACGATGCCCCCACCACAGCTGTCTGGAGATGCACCAATCTCTGATCAAAAGCAAGTACAACAGATACAATGCTTAACCCTATTATTACTGGGCCTTAGAAAAATACATTGGTTAGCTACTCATCTCCATGCCAATGGTAATGACAGAGTTAACCCTTAAATTTCTGAGCCTTGGAAAGCACATTGGCTTACTAAACATCTTCATGCCAATGGCAATGAGAGAATTAATCTTGACATTACTGGGCCTAAAAACCCCCATTAGTTTACAACAAATGTTTATGCTGGTGGTAATAAGAGAGTTAATACAATCTGTTCACTACCTTCCTTTACACAACCTCATGCAGTCACGGGTGAATAGATACACGTACGACTAAACAAATCATATGAATGTAAGCAAGAAAGATAGAGAAATGATTACATTGATAATTACTTGGAGTCTTTTTTACTAGCACGATTTGTACATATGTGCACTTACTTTTATTTAATAAAATTCATCTAGCAAGCACACACATATGGTGCTCACACATGCACACACAGTGCGTAATCTTCAGAAATGAAGCAGAAGAGGAGGAATATATGAACATTTTAAAGGTAATAATTGATGGAATTAAGAAGTGCAAGAACGATGTATGAAATTATTAACCCTTTGTGTGCCAGATAAACT
The DNA here is from genome assembly GCA_963669155.1 of Arbacia lixula. Lineage (NCBI taxonomy): Eukaryota > Metazoa > Echinodermata > Echinoidea > Arbacioida > Arbaciidae > Arbacia > Arbacia lixula. The sequence goes on from OZ022588.1 coordinate 3,984,896, forward strand.
GCTGCTCTATGCGTTCTGTGTGTAGTACTTGTGAAAAAATGTGCAATGGCACGCACAGGGTTAAAGTATAATACCTGACATTAGACAGCCAAGTTCTCCATGTCTTTGTGTGCACATCGGGCACGATCTCCATTCGGCCCTCTTCTACGGATCTCAGGGCTCTCTCTCCCATGTCAGAACATCTCACAAACCACTGGGACTTGAGGAGGGGCTCCACCACATCACCAGAACGACTGTGTGAATGGGGGAGGAGATAGAGAGGGGTGCGGGGTGTGAGAGGGGGGTGGTAGGAAGAGGGGCGGAGGGTAGAGTAGTTGTAGAGAGACAGAGAAAGTGGACAATGGGAATAGGAGAGGGGATTCAAGAAATAGTCAAGATGTCACAAAGAATCATCTCAAAATGATACAATGGTTGAAAGCAAACAAATTTCAGATTCTGATAATGATGGCAGAAAGCTTCTTCACTGATTATGGCCCTATACCATTACTACTTCTATCTCAAGAGACAAGAGAGAGAGAGAGAGAGAGAGAGAGAGAGAGAGAGAGAGAGAGAGAGAAGAGATAGGGAGAGACAGAGAAGACAGAATGAGAGGAAGGTGGAAAGGGGATAGAGAAAGGAGGAGGGAGAGGAAGAGACAGAAACAGAGGGGATGTAGAGTGACAGACATACAGAGGGGATGAGAAGTGTGGAGGGGTGGAGAGAGAGGGAAAGAGGGAAGAGGGAAAAGGGAATAGGGATAGACATAAGTGGTATAAAAACATACAAAGGGAGATAGAGGGTGAGGGGTTAAAAGATGAAAAGGGAGACAGTACCGAGAGAGAGAAAAAGAAAGATTGAGGCAAAGAGGAAGAGAGGCAGACACACGGACAGAGAGAGAGAGAGAGATAATGAAATTGAGAGAGAGGAAAGAGGTAAAGGGAGAAAGAATAGTGAGAGGGAGAGAAAGAAAGATTGAGGCAAAGAGGTAGAGAGGTAGACATATGGACAGAGAGAGAGAGAGAGAGAGAGAGAGAGAGAGAGAGAGGAAGAGAGAGAGAGGAAGAGAGAGAGAAGGGAGGGGTAAAACAAATATAGAATAATAAAAGAAAGAAAACACAATTCTTAGGATAAAGGAAACATAGTAATGGCATACCATGTTAAAAAATGCACAACTCGATGGCTGTCACTCTATATGAATTAAAAAAAAATCTCATTCCTTGCTTGTCTTTGTTTCTTCTTATGACATAGAGCTCTCGCTAGGAGTAATAGCCTTCTTACCTGCAGATGGGAAGGCTCATAGGATTATCATTCGTTCCTCGATATAATCCTCTCTCCTTCAGGGCTTCAATGACAGCTTGGCGAGCATCGAACCGCTGTAGGCCCTGTGAAGAACACATGGTTTATTAAATAATCTTGTTAGACAGACTTTATGTAATTCTCATCCTGATTATTGATCAGCACAACTGTTTTCAAAGCCGGCTCTAGCTTGCTAATCAACCCTCTTAATGGGCATGATTCTACTACAATCTGAAATACAATGCAGGATTTGCAAGTGATAGCTGCAGGCATTTGTGATCCAGAAAGTTGTGATAGATTGTAAAAAAACGATAGATTGTAAGTTACTAATTGATTCCGAAGTTTGTATCTTTACTGCAACTCATTCTTTGTGACACAGAGTCCTGATTTTATTACCTAGACTGAATTGGATTAGTAAGCATAAATCTACTGCAACCTGAAAAAGATTGCACAATTTGCAAGAGATAGGAGTGGGCGATTGTGATACAGAAAGTTGCAACAGATAGCAAGTTACAATTCACACAGTTTTACAATACATCATGTGCTTGTCCTTATAAGGACTGTTGGATCATATTCTTTTTAGCACTACCACATAATGTACTGCAAAACTCATCATATATTTCTCACCATGTAAGAACCTTCCTCCAAGGAATAAATCAAAGTTACAATTTGATTGTGAAGTTGCTATCTATTGCCACTCATCCTTTGTGACACAGTCCCAGATTTTATTACCCAGACCTAATTACCTGGAACTCCTTCCCCTCTGCAGTAATGGCTCCCTGCTCGTCGATGACGGTGACAAAGTCCAGCCCATGCCGGCAACCCATTTCATAGTCATTTTGGTCGTGAGCTGGGGTAATCTTCACCGCTCCTGTCAAACCATGATGTAACACAAAGTTTGAACAGCCCTTTCCTGTGTGGAATCTCCTCCATTCCACATCTCACATATAATAATAATATGTTATTTTTATATCTATGAAACAGTTTCATCTCTAAGGAACACAAAGTTCGCACAGCCTCAGCCAATGTGGAAACTGCTACACTCCACTCCTCGTATGTAGTAATAATAATGATGACATGCAATTTTAATGCAGTGCCAGTTATAAAACAGTTTAATTTTAAGCGCTTTACGACATTATTACATTGCAATTGAGTATGTTGAAATAAGTGAAATGCTCCAAGCAGCTTCACTCTTCCCTAAATAAAAGAAAGGGTTCCTGTCAAATGAGGAAGTATTTTAAGGAGAAAATCAGTATTTTCCAAATGAAACGAATTAACTTGGTGGTAAAATTATTTTATCACTAAAACCTATAGTATGCAGATACTTTTTCAGTACAAAGTACTGAAAGTCCATAACTCTTGACAGCTTGGCATACACAATTCCTCATAGGGGGAAATTCATCCCAGAATGCACCACGCGGTGACATCATCAAGTCATTTCGCTTCCTATCTCATATACTAGAACATTAGACCAGAAAATGATTGCAAACCAAATCTGAATGTGACTGTGCATTGCACTATGGGATGAAGTTTTCTTAAATGCCCTATGGAAAATTGAGTGTTATGATAATTGAACAGCTCTAATGAAACATCATCCTGGCCTCATTAAAACAAAGGCTTGTTTTCTTTACTACTAACCAGTGCCAAACTCTCTGTCCACATACTCATCAGCTACAATGGCCAGACCGCGCCCTGTAAACGGGTGGACGACACTCCGACCAATCAGAGAGCTGTATCTATTGTCGTGGGGATGAACTGCGATACCGGTGTCGCCCAACATGGTCTCGGGTCTGGTGGTCGCCACGACTATCTCGCCTTCTGAAATATCAAAGTGATTCAAGCACCTCTTCTGACTTGGTTCATTCACCTCCACTAGGGGGGGGGGGGGGCGTTTGTGAGCTACACACGACTTTACGCAAGACTGGTGACCTGTTCTTGTGCTAAATGAGATTCCCCAATTCATTCCCACTTTAACATACTGGGAGTTAATTTCCAACAATCTCAATCAAATTTAACAAATTAAAATTTTGTAGTCAGATGCTTGTTAAACAAGAAGTTTAATTTACAACAATCCGATTTTAGCTGATGGGAATCAAAATCTGATTTAGCACAAGAATAGGTCACCATTTGTGCGTAAAGTCATTTGTACATGAAGCTTTGAAACTTCTTGGTGAAACACCCCTCGGGCAAATTAACACGAATTTTGATTTACAATGACTTCAACTTTGGTTGATGAGAATCAAAATCTTTCAGAATTTGAAAAGAACAGCTTGGTGACCCCCCCCCCCCCCCCCTTCCAGGGCGAAAAAGAGTCCCTGGATGATAATGAAACATAAAAAAAAAAAAACATCTCATCAACACTTCTTCCCTTATTTTCTATTTCATTCTTCAACATTTAGTTGCACAAACAGTTGCAACGATTCATGAAATTTTAGTGAAAGGGCTTACTGGGGTAATTTCAATTTTACAAAGAATTTTTAGGCAAACACCCATGAGTAAGGATAGCGTGCTCCATCCTGTAAATAAATGAAAAAATGAAAAAAAAATGACTTGTTTTTCATTCATTTACAGGATGGAGCATGCTCTCCTTTTCCTGGATGTATACCTAAAATTTCTTTGTAACTAGAGCAATTCGACTGCCACGCAGTCGATAAATATGCCTCCGCCTCTTTGCTAGCTCTATTCAGATTATTTTCAGACAATCTGTTTGTTTGCTTGGGAATGTTCCAGTGAATTCCTATGTGAAATGAAAATACCATTTATTCCGTTTTTCCATGTTTAGCGAAGTTTGGCAATGTTCATTTGACCTTTGACCTCTCACTTCTTTGACTTCCAATCTAACCAGTCCGTCTAAATCCATCCTTGTATCCTTGTGATTCTTTCACGTTTTCTTGAAATGCATAACTGGATTGGGATCATGAACCTTTGACCTCTGACCTTTCAGGAATTTTACCCAAACTTTCACCAGTCAACCTTCATGAAGTGACACATCTCTGTACCATGTTTGTTTGAATTGAATCATTAGATTTGGATTCAATGCGAAAAATAGCAAATTTTGGCAAAGTGCATTGACCTTTGACCTCTGACCTTTGAGGAATTTCACCAAAAATGTTATCAGTCTAGCCCCAAGTAGTGATCCATCTTTGCACCATGTTTAATTGGTAATGTACCACTGGATTTGGATTTACTTTGAAAAATATCCCTTTAGGGGCAATTTTTAAGTAATTTTTGGCAAAGTTCATTGACCTTAGAACTCTGACCTTTGAGAAATTTCACCAAAAATGTCACCAGTCTAGCCCCAAAGAGTGATCCATCTTTGCACCATGTTAAGTTGGTAACGTACCATTGGATTTGGATTTAATGCGAAAAATATAAAGTTTGGGGCAGTTTTTAGCCAATTTTGGCAAAGTTCATTGACCTTTGACCTCTGACCTTTCAGGAATTATTACCAAAATCAGTCTATCCCCAATTAGTGATCCATCCGTGTACCATGTTTAATGAGAACTTCATCCTTGGACTTGGATTTATTGTGAAAAAGGTCAAATTTTTGCAATTTTTCACAAAGTTCATTGACCTTTGACCTCTAACCTTTCAGGAATTTAACCCAAAATGTCACCAGTCTACCTCCAAGTAGTGATCTATCTTTGTACCACGTCTCACGAGAACTGTATCCTTAGATTTGGATTTAATGTGAAAAAGGTCAATTTTGGGCAATTGTTCACAATGTTCATTGACCTTTGACCTTTGACCTCAATCAGATTTGACCCCAATTTTACACACTTCATTGGTTTTGTGCAATACACACATGTACCAAGTTTGAAGCAAATCTGGTTCACGGTTCTCAAGATATTGCCTAAACGGATTCGGGACGGACGTACGGACGGACGGACAGACGGACGGACGTACGTACGGACGGACGGACGGACGTACGTACGGACGGACGGACGGACGGACAACCCGAAAACATAATGCCTCCGGCCACTTCGTGGCGGAGGCATAAAAAAATAAAAGATTCACCAAATGTTAACCTGTGTTGCTAAGTGGATATGCAAAGGAAGTCAGGGCACCAAATTCTACCGGGGCACTGTAGCCTGGAACAGACAGCGACGTACGACCTGGCAACGGCATCTGGTCAACCTGTATTTTATCAGGTGGAGAAAACAACATGATCTCACTTTACTCAACTCTTTATGCATCATGTGTGTATTTTTCACCCAGTAATGCACACAACATCTATAGAGCAACATTTTGTCAAACACAGGAATAGTTAAATAATGATATTCTTGCATAATTCAGAAATGCTATTCCTAGTATAACTTAATTTTGTTTTACTTTAAAAAGTCTATTATTGCATAAAAAACATGATAGCGGTCAGGAACCAATTAGTAATATCTTGTACAGAATTATTCATACATAGACAGATATGTTCAAATACATAGACATAAAGAGAAGAGTCAAGGAAATATAGAAATTGATAGACATATATAATAATCATCTGTTACTTATACATCCATAACACTCTTCACACCCAAGTCATACAATCAATCAATATGCATCTGCACTAAATTCTTCACTCTTATACTCCATCTCTCATTGTTCATTTTACTTCGACCCTATTTTTCATTTAGTTTGCACATCTTGGTCATCTTTACTTTTCTGTTCCTCCTATCATGAAGGCATATTCACACATTCTCACATGAACCACACACACTCACACACACACACACGCACACACATCCATACACAATAAACATGCAAAGACATAAAACTCACAAATTTATTCACATACACATGACTCACCTGTATACTTACACATAAGTGTATGCACACACAGGAGCGTTTTCATCTGCACATAGGGTACACTTAACCCTTCATCATGTACGTAAAGTACATGTTTGTACATCCCTTTAAAGAACAAGGCATTAGCAATATTGTGTCTCGCCCACTTGCGAAAATAACCAGAAATATCGCGATCTCCGTTGCTACGCAAAAGAATTATATCCCTGGCTGAATGTGAAATATCTGCCATAGAATGTAACATTCCATAAATGAGAAGGGCTATTTCACGCAATGCTACTTCTTCTATCTACTCCCCCTCCCCCACCTTCCCCCTTCTTTGAGATGGAATAAAAAGCCTCCACCAAGTTCTATTAGATTAGACAAAGACAAAACAGGATGATAATCAGTTGCACAATAGAGGCGAAGTAAACTTTGTCTCTGGGGGGCATAGAAAGGTAAAAAGGTTAAAATTAGTGCTGCAGTTGAAAACTGAACATGGAATAAAGTTTCTAAAATTGATACGTTTATATAAGAAAGTTTGTCAACAGACATGAATAATGCTGAACATTATGATTGTAATAAGGCATGTATGTAAAGTGAACAAAGTAGAATCATTTTTTTGGAGACTTGATAACCTGTCAGGGGAAAAGTGAATGATTAGAGAGAGTTTAAAAGCAACAATTTTGAACAGAATGCAACACTTGTTTCCTGGTAAACTGCTTCCCACATTTGTAGCAAATATAACATGAATGTTTCTGGAGGTTCGCTCTCAACTGGAATGACTTTCCACATCTATTACATGTATACGCCATGTTGCCATAAAATAAATGAGCTCCTTTGTTGCCTAAGAGGTAGTGCCTGCCTGTAAAACCTGTGAAAAACTGAAACAAACAAATAAGCAACTTTAAACAGACAACATCAAAATCAGGTGCAAAATAGTGACTTTGAATAAATTTGCATAAATGTGCATGAGTAATGTTTGCCTAAATCTACATCAGTAATGCTCACACATGCTCACAATTCTGTGCACAAGTTAGGAAGCCTTCACCAAGAGTCTTGCAAGTAAACTTTAATGTATGACCTCAAATGACCTTTGACCTTATCATGTGACCTCTTACAGCACAATAACATGCAGGTGCACCCAGTGCATCCATCATCCAAGTTTGATTGCCATTGTAGCAACATGTGATGAGTTATGTGTGATAAGAGAGTCTTGCAAGTAAACTTTAACGTATGACCTCAAATGACCTTTGACCTTATCCTGTGACCTCCAATGGTACCATAACATGAAGGTACCCCCAGTGCATCTATGACCCAAGTTAGGTTGTAATCCAAGCAACCTATGTGAAGTTATTTGTCAAAAGAGTCTTGCAAGTAAACTTTAACGTATGACCTCAAATGACCTTTGACCTTATCCTGTGACCTCCAACAGCACCATAACATGAAGGTACCCCCAGTGCATCTATGACCCAAGTTAGGTTGTAATCCAAGCAACCTATGTGAAGTTATTTGTCAAAAGAGTTTTGCAGGTAAACTTTAACGTATGACCTCAAATGACCTTTGACCTTATCCTGTGACCTCCAACAGCACCATAACATGAAGGTACCCCCAGTGCATCTATGACCCAAGTTAGGTTGTAATCCAAGCAACCTATGTGAAGTTATTTGTCAAAAGAGAGTCTTGCAGATAAACTTTAACGTATGACCTCAAATGACCTTTGACCTTATCCTGTGACCTCCAACGGCACCATAACATGAAGGTACCCCAAGTGCATCTATGACCCAAGTTAGGTTGTAATCCAAGCAACCCATGTGAAGTTATTTGTCAAAAGACAGTCTTGCAGGTAAACTTTAACGTATGACCTCAAATGACCTTTGACCTTATCCTGTGACCTCCAACGGTACCATAACATGAAGGTACCCCCAGTGCATCTATGACCCAAGTTAGGTTGTAATCCAAGCAACCCATGTGAAGTTATTTGTCAAAAGAGAGTCTTGCAGGTAAACTTTAACATAGAAAAAGAGAGTCTTGCACATACTCTTTAATATATGACCTCAAATGACCTTTGACATCATCACATGACCTCTGACAACACCATAACATGAAGATACCCCTAGTGCTTCTATCAACCAAGTGTGGCTGCCATTGCTGTAACAGTTGCCAAGTTATGGATCATAAGAAAGTCTTGCAGGTAAACTTTAACATTTGTGACGGACGACGGACGACGGACGGACGACGGACGGACGACGGACGGACGACGGACGGACGCCATTTGGATCCCTTAGTCTCACCTTCACCTCCGGTGGGCGAGACAAAAATGCCATAAAACAACTATCCTTTTTTGTTTACCTACCTCAATGTCAGATATTGCAGAGTTGAGAGCACAAGACCAATTGACCAGCTTGCTTGACCGATAGATGACCCCTCGATCATGGAGACGTATAAATGCTTCTTGTACAGCTCTGGAAAACTTCTGCAAGTATTAACAAACACAACACAGATTTACAACTGGATATTTTTTACTTGATTGGCCAGTAAACGACTGATCAATATCCTTTTCAAACACCTTTGGTTTACATGGGACCCCCCCCCCCCCCCCCCCCCCACCGGATCACATAAATACTTGGCGCACCCAATAGTTCTTCTCCCGATGACAGACAGAGCACCCTGCTTGAGATATCGATACTGATTCTCTCTCTTTCTGATAGTGAAAGAAACATTTAGTTTGTCGCAAAACTTACTTTACTTCCAGAACTTTTCTTTTTCTCTTTTTATTTCTTTTGCTGTTTAACTATTTTGTGACTAGTTTACAGTTCTCATCACCACCCTCTCCCTCTATTTCCTTTTCATCATTCATTTTTGGTTTAAGCACAATTAAAGCTAAAAACAGTCTTGCATAATTATAAGCTAAATCAAGTGTTTACAAACTAAATAAAAATCCATCTCTTCTCTCTTCATGTTTAAATACACTAATTGTAGGCAAGAAAAGAGTTGATAAATGCCCCCTGACAGAACTGTCAGCCTCAGGTCAGCCATGCAGGGCTAAACATGATGCTTACCAATAATGGTAACTTTGTCATCAATGGTAACCACCATGGTAAAATCACTCCACAACCAATCAAATTCAAGGTTTCCATAGCAATTGCCATCACAGCAAGGTTACCATTAATTGCAAGTTTTATGCAACAGGGCTCTGGTCCTGCTCCTACCTCTTCCATGGTGAAGTTCTCTCTGGTCCAATCCAAGGAAGCGCCCAACCTCCTCAGCTGCTGATAGATCTCACTTCCTTTCCTGAAGAAAGAACACAACGACATCAAACTTTAACTCTTAGCACGCCACATGAGCCTCTTTTCATAAGTAAAACACACACCTCCTATTGACACACAAACAGTAAACATTTTGTGTATTAATAATCAAATTGTGCATTCTATTTCTGAAATAAAACACATTTCTTAAAGATTTTTTGAATGATGATTTTCTATGTCTCACTCACTCTCCTTTCCACTGCCAGACTCTCTTGACAAACTCTTCCCTGCCCAAATCCTGCCTGGTTACCCCTTCTTTGTGCTGTAGGTGTTTCTCAACCACCACTTGTGTGGCAATGCCTGCATGGTCACAGCCAGGTATCCAGAGAGTGGGAACGCCTTCCATTCTCTGCCTGAAAAAAGGAACCCACAACAAGAAAGATATATATGGTATATACAAGTACATACCATCATTGTTAAAACGGATTACAACAGATGCCTTTAATTCAACCAAGTCACCAATCACATGAGAATACATGAGCTATATGGTCGGAAAAAGTAAAGACAAATACACTGGCTCTGCCCCCCCCCCCCCCCATCCACAAAACAATGATCCATGTACATATAAACAAAAAGCCCCTGTGAAAAAAAGGATAAAGCACATCATACAACAGGCTTGAAAATTATCCCCAACCAACCCTCCACCCCCCACCCACCCAAAACCAATAATTTGTTAACCAACTGTTTTCATGCAAACCCACTGTGCCTGTGAAAGTGGGTAAAATACTAGTATTTTGTTTTGAATCAAACATGACAGAAGCTAGCCATAACTTAATAATGCTAATTTTCCACATAAAGTATCAGTGGTATCTGAAACGTTGTCCAAATACTTGGGAAAGTTGACTCTCATTTGGGAATTTGGGAAGATACCAGTTACTTCTTCCATGAGGACATCCACTAGCTGAACCTACCATCTAACAAGGCTGTCTTGTATGGTAGCTGTGAGGGTGTGACCCAGATGAAGCACACCAGTGACGTTAGGTGGAGGCAGGCAAACAACAAATGACTCCGATTCCGCCTCCTGTCTCCATCTCGCCTGCAGAGGAAAAATAGTCGCTTTGATCTATTTATTTCCAGTTAGATTTTACGAAAGTTGGGGGAAATTCCCTGTACTGATAGGGTAAATGATGAAAAAGTCTTCTGAAGAATCAAAGTGGAATGAAGAAGCTGATATGTGAGCTAGCAATTAACCAGTTTAGATTCGTGAGTCATGTACTTTGTAAAGTTGGTTTGGAAAAGTTGGCATAGATGGGGGAAAAATGGGGAAAAAGCATGAGAGAAGAAGGATAATTACTTGGACAAGCACCCTGACGGATTGGTAACAACTAATTGTTTTTCTTTGGACACAAAGAGCTTCTAAAAATCTATTCATTTCATGAGAAATATATTTAGCACATCTTTGAACATGGATTAATATTTTACCTGTGCTTCTGGTTTGAAGAACCCTATGTTGTCCCACCAATCATACCAACATGCTTCTACATAGGCGGGACTGTACGTACCAGGCAATGGAACAGTAACATCTGTGATAGATAAAAAACAAATGTGAGACACACAATAGGGAAAAATATATGGTGTTTGTGTATAATGTCATGCAAAGTTGTTGAACAATTCATTAGACCCCACAGTCCAAAGTTTCTCATATAAAATATCACTCCATTCCTATCTGACAACACGCTCAGCCTGTAAACCTTGAGCGTTGTAAACCTTTCAAAAGATGGACGTGATATCTTACATATATGCCTACAGTCTACAAAATTCAATTATTGATTTGTAGTATTAATAAATAATTGAATTTTGTTCCTGAATATCATACCTGATGTAATGTATTCTAAACAGTTCTCGAGCATGTGCTATATGTTGAACGGTCAATTCTGATGAACAATCAATTCTGATGAACAATCAATTCTAATGAACTGTTGAAGTAACAACACTGTAAAGATCCTCCTCCATTCATTGTATTTCTCCCAGCCGCCCCCCTCCCCTCACCTTTCTTCTCCCCTGCAGGAGTGGGTACATCGTATGTTGCACTTTCTTTCTTCCTCCATGTCTTCTGCTTGTCTGCTCCCCCTATCCTCCTCCTTGGATCCCCACCCTCCATCTCTTCCGCCTCCTGGTCCTTCTCCTCCTCCTGCTGCTCCATGCGTCTCTGGATGGCTCTCAGCCGCTCCCTCCTCCGTCTCTGCTTCTCGCTGACTCCGTGCTGTCTACTCTGGGCTGATGTTGTCGTGGTAACGCCAGATGCCCCCCTATCACTACCTCCTTCCCCAGATGCCTGACTGCATGAGGAGCAAGCGTGAAGCGCTCTCCTCCCAGTGAAGAAAATCCTTGTGCGGGAATTCTCAGCACTGCCTGCTTGCAGGGTTAGTGACGCAGTTACATTTAAGGCATTTCGAGTAGGCAGGCAGGTAGCACTGCTAGAATGGATGTCTCTGCACTCGTTACCAAACCGTCCTCTACTTGAGCGATATATTCGGACAGAAGATCCATTCTTCAGAGGAATATAGCACTGGCTGATTTTTCTCAACAGCATGATTTTGAGGGCTTGGACAACATCAAATAAGCTTAAAACCCTCTGGTGAAAACTCCCCCTCACATTCTCTAGAGTTACCTGTACAAAAATATTAAGAAAGAAAAAAAAAAAAAACATGTTGCCAGATTATAGAGTTGAACACATCCTTGGAAAGGGGAACATAATCACAAATCCTGAAAATGTTCAGGCTGAACATTTTCAGGATTTGTCATTTAATCACTAATTACTCCAAATGTGGATCATTTGAGGGCAAATCACTTTCAGCAAGTTTCTAAAATGGACAATACAGAATTTAAGACCATCAGCAAGAAGATTGCTTGCGATCACCTTTTGAAGGTTTTTTGTCTTCCTATTTTACACTTACAGTATGTTCCCTTTAGGTTAGTTTTTTTATGGTACAGTACTCAGTAGAATATATTTTAGGTGTGTGCAGCTGGGACAGAAAAAATTGTTTCATATAATGATGAATAAATCAAGGAGTGCCAAAGTTCTACTTACACCCAATAATTTTTTTCTCATTAATTCCTAAAACTTTGTTTACTATACATTGGGCAATAAATACAACCACTAAACAGCTTGGCAAATGAAAGGCGATTTAGGCAAGCTTTAGAAGTATTTTCCATTTGATTCATGCAAATTTTCATGATATTTGTACAAGGAAGACACTCATTCATCGACATTATCCCTGACCATCCATGTTGACACCGTTTCATCACATCGCAACACAAATCTCTACCTCACCATGCTCACTCATCAATCTTCTTCGTATCTTAGTATACAGTTGGCAGCAAAATTATTCAACCCCCCTCTAATTTTTTACATTCTGTCATAATGAATAATATTGCAGCAGCAGATTGCTACTAAGCCATTAAGATAGTTAGCAGACTGTTAATTACTAAAGAATACCGGAGAAAGCAATCAAATTTTACTGCATAGGTCATCTGAAATTGCAATTTGCGCCCTAAAAGCATGTTGCAAAATTATTCAACCCCCTATTTTACACACAAGAAACGAATGCACAAATAATGACAATTTAGTGCATATATTCTGAGGTGAATGCTGATTTTATTTATCCTCCACCTGAAACTGGAACCTTTATATGCACAACTAACAAGTTGTAACATTATTCAACTCAGATGGGTGTATCTTTTAGTACTTTGTGCAGCATCTATTTGCTGCAATGACCTAGTGCAGACAAGATGAATAGCCTCCCACAAGCTTCTCACAATGCTCCTTGGGGGTGTTGGCCCATTCCTCTTGCGCACCTTGAGTGACCATCACAGTCTCCAGACCTAAACCCAAAAGAGAATTTGTGGTGGGATCTGAAGAAAGCTGTTGCAGCACGTAGACCTACATGCATCGATTACCTTAAGACCATTGCCCAAAAGGAATGGGCTAACGTCCCCGTGAGAAGCTTGTGGGAGGCTATTCATCTCGTCTGCAGGAGGTCATTGCAGCATGTGGATGCTGCACAAAGTACTAAAAGACACACCCATCTGGGTTGAATAATGTTTTAACTTGTTAGTTGTGCATATAAAGGTTCCAGTTTCAGGTGGAGGATAAATAAAATCAGCATTCACCTCAGAATATATGCATTGGCTTTTAAATTGTCATTATTTGTGCATTCGTTTCTTGTGTGTAAAATAGGGGGTTGAATAATTTTGCAACATGCTTTTTGGGCGCAAATTGCAATTTCAGATGACCTATGCAGTAGAATTTGTTTTTTTCTTTGGTATTCTTTAGTAATTAAGTGTCTGCTAACTATCTTAATGGTTTAGTAGCAATCTGCTGCTGCAATATTATTCATTATGACAGAATGTAAGAAATTAGAGGGGGGTTGAATAATTTTGCTGCCAACTGTAAATAGGCTTAAATAAAAAAAAAAACAATCTTTGCATTATAGTCTTTCATATGTATTACTACTGTATGTGTTTGTCTCTAATCGACTCAACTGAAGAATTATGCTGATAATGCCATCAAGCTTCGACTCCGTTTTCAAGAACAACTTACATTACAAGTAAAGTTACAACTTCCAAGCGCATGCTCAACCGAGCATAAATCCAACTTCCAGTCGGCCGGAACTCTGGGGACACAAAAGTCAATATGATCTCCGTCTGCTGTGACTAAAGCACACTGTCAGTAATCACGTTTTAATTGCCCAGAAAGACCACAAAAGGAGTGGGTATGTGGGGGTGGGCAAACCTAATAAGTTAATTGACAGACGTATATTACTTACTTACCTCCTTGCACTTTCTTAGCTAATCAAGGTTTTTTTTTAGTTCAGCTGTTCGAAACGCCGGTAGACTTCACTCGTACCCCGTGCCATGAGTACATGTATACTCTCTGCGCAAAGCGCGCCGGGCCGAATTTAATAAGGTCGCATTTCATTGGATGGGACGATTTAACTCAACTCCTCAACCCGCGAGACATCGGCAGCGCGATTGTAACTTCATTTGTCCTGTTTTAGTTGTTTTATCTACGAAGCAGTCATGGTATGTATTATATTAAATAGAAAAATCATTGGATAAACTGACAAATAATCTTAAATTCTACAAAAATCGTGTGCTGAAAGATTTATTCAGTAGATTCTTCATTGACCTGTCTCCATGCATTGTGCGGCAGGAGCATTCTCACGACCCGGCTGCTCGCCGGGCATGCCCGCTTCCTCCCGGTGGCCGGGCCTGGCTGGCCGCTGAGCTCTTACTACTGGCCTGGCCTGGCCTGGCCTGGGACAGTTGGTATGATGCGAATGCCTCAAACCGCGTGACCGGCCCCCTTGTTTTCTTTTGAATATTTTTATACCAAGATGAATAGGTAAAATATTGAAATTTTACCCAACAAAATTATGCTCTTTAAATTAACGAACCATTTTTGGATCGATTGAAGATTAGTGAGAAACTTTGGGAGAAATAGCGCTTCGAATACGGGAATACATCTCGGTAAACATCGCACATTCACACTGAACCTAGACAGGAATAACCGTCTCATTCGGGGCATTCTTTAACCGAAATTACATTTTTGGACTTACCCCCGAACGAATAGAGACGGTGTATGCACACCACAAGCGCATTGGCGATCTTCTACACCATACAAGTTCACTGCTTGAGTAGAAATTTACCCGAAGAGTGGAAGATCTATGGGAAATCTTATTTTGAGATTATCATAGCTACTTCATCTAAAATTTTAACATCTTTCAAGCTACGATGCAACTTATTCATATATGCATTGGCATTAACGTTTTCATATTCAAAATGGCGACCCGCATCGATCGCCATACAGTTTACCGGAGCAATGTTCAGTCTCGAGATAGGACGTTCAGAGGAGCCAGATGCAATCTCAGCGGATCCAACGTACTACAGAGACTGATTTTTCGGTCTAACTGAACCTTGATCGAAAGTTGAAACCGGCCCCCTCCCGATAATGTGCGATATCTCTGTCAGTCCGACAAGTCAGTCTGCAACTACAAGCATCCTCAGAAAGAGAATAAAAATTTGTCCACAGCATTATCATGGTATATTCCCCACAATAGCTCATGATATGACAGGCAAAGTTTTGAACTTTACAATGTTCAATATTAAGGTTTCGCACTGCTATTGATAGTGCAACTGGTATTCGCCTTTGATTCAATGCACATACTGCTAAGTGATAGTTGAGGTCCTTCATGTTTGTATTTGAGGTTGTTCATAAATTTGTACTTTGTATTGTTGGAAATTGTTGTTTTTTCTGGATATTTCCTTTATTTCTCAGCTCTTCTACTCTTTCTTCAAATCACTGGTGGGGAAGGACGTGGTGGTAGAGCTAAAGAATGATTTGAGGTAAGGTCGAGAGACAACTTCTGTTTAAAATTATTGAAGTGTCTTGAGGTAATGTGCCCCAATTGCGAACAAAACCAAATTCTTATAAATATTTCATGCACCTTGAGGACAGCATGGAGATCAAGTTTCTGAAGAAGAAATGACCTGAAATCCAATTTTTTCTTTGCCTCTTGGACTCAATTTTTCTTCCTCAATGCAATGATTTGCCCTTAAAATTATATATTTATCTTATCACAAACTTGACGAGAAATATCCCTGAGTACAGTAAGGATCTACGTGAGTCAGGTTGTGATGCTCAAAATTGCATTGTTAGTATAAGTTTCTGCAGGTGCAAGATCATATTTTAGGCAGCATGCCTCCAAATCAATTAAAATCAGCTTCTACATGTTGAGATTTCTTCTTTAACGATTTGTTCCTATATACTGTTCAATTTTATGTTTTGGGCTTATCAAATAGAGACTAAAGATACACCACCTTTAACTTTTTATGTGCCGTGGGCATAATTTTTCAATTGTATGTAAGAAATATGGCCAACCATTTTTGTACTTGTTAACCATGTAGATAAACAACAGCTCAAAGGAATTGGTATAGGGAAAGGGAAGAAAGGGAAGGAGCCGCAGTTTTAAACCATGGTATATTTTGTCCAGTTCAGCATGAAACACAATGCTTTAGCCTAAAAAGCATCATGTTTCGTGCTGAACTGGACAAATCTCTGTGGGGGATCTACTCATATTCATTTCAGTGGGTTTTCTGACAATTGTAGTGGTGTAACTACGCACTGATCCATTCTCTAACCTTGTTGTTTGGATGGGGGTAGTCTACATGTACACCGTCACTTCTTGTAAATATACGGGTATGGGGTTTTTTACTGGTACTTATAAAAAGGTTATTTGGAGCCGAAAGATGTAGGTCTTGGTGACAATGAAGAGCGAGTCTGATTCCTGATTTCTTTATGTATTTACTGTTTTTTTAATGCATTTTCCCCTTTCATTTCCATTTTCAGTATATGTGGCACGTTGCATTCGGTTGATCAGTTCCTGAACATCAAGCTGACCGATATTACTGTGACTGACCAAGACAGATATCCACATATGGTAGGTTTGATTCTGCTTGGATGATACATCGATACAGGCAACCCCCGTTATAATGAGGTCGTCAGGACCAAGACTTTTTCCTTATTTGAACAAATTTATCTCCTTGTATAAATCAATGAGCAATGTGTGTTTCAATATTATGGTGTCTGGCTTGTGCATTTTGCTTTTCTATAACAGGATGTATTTCTGATAAATGCTTTTCTTTGTCATCGGGCCAATAGGATTTGCTTGTTTTTACATTGCTTCAAGTGAAATGATGCACCATAGGTCTGCAAACATGTGAGTTTAGTTAAGACCCAAGAGAATTACCTCGTTATAACCAAACTATTTTTGTATCCGTGTTCATTATATCAAGAGTTGCCTGTATTGTATATTTAGCCCACATTTCACTCTTAGTAATTTAGCTTCCCTGTTCTCCTCTTCTTTCTCCTTGTAATTCTCTATTTTTGGTATCTTCTGCTCATCTTATCTTTACTTGCTTCTCCCACTCTTCCTCTCCAACTCATTGTAGTTAATCTTTCAAGCCAGGTCGTTTGTAGTATGTTCGTAAATTCCTGCTTAAACGGTTAGGGATGGTAGTTTTAAAGTTTACTGGACCATCATAATGGCAGAACCATTCTGCTGGGATCATCTCATAAAAGATAAGCCTATTGAAATCAAGACTGTAATGATGCTACAGCATATCTGCCATGGTTGCAACCTGTGATCATTACCACCTCTATTCCTTTAATAACTCTTATCTCAGAGCCAACTTCTGAAAAAGAATGCTCTGACTCTCACCCTCTCCACTCCATCTGTTTTCTTCTTTTCTCACTCGCTCTCTGGACAACTTTCTTTTTCCACAGCTATTCCAAACAGAATGAGCCTCCAGCTCTTTTCAGAGTTAACCTCTCTGAAAGAATCCTCTACTTCGACTCTCTCTACTCTTTCTCACTCGCTCACAGAGCACCTCTTTTCAGCACTATTCCAAAAAAATAACCCTACAGTCCTTTTCAAGGACTTCAAAATGCTGCACTGTAACACTCATCATATATTTCTCACCACACAAGAACCTTCCTTCTAGGGACATATCAACTTTTGTGCTGTTATCAACTTTTGTGTAATTTCTCCTTCCCCACTGCAGCTCTCAGTGAAGAATTGTTTCATCAGGGGCTCCGTGGTGCGGTACGTCCAGCTGCCGGCAGACGAGTGCGACACGCAGCTCTTGCAGGACGCAGCCAGGAAAGAGGCCACGCAGAGCAAGGCGTGATGCCCCCACGGACCAGGGTGATGAAGCGCGTACTGACCCCATGCTTAGAACCTACTCGCATGGAAGGACACTGAAAACGGACACAGGGCCTGTCTGTATATGTAAATAGGGATGTAGCCAGCACGATCTATCAACGTCCAGAAGAGAAACTTCTGTGGAGAAGGAGGTGGAAGCGGCCAACTGGGAGGTCAAGTCAGAGATCGAGACCGTATTGTAAGAATAAGTAACGAGGAGACATGATGATGATGCGTCGGCCACTTTTGAGGGAATTTCTTTCGTCTTCTTAAATCCTGCTTGTTATTTAAAGGGGTTTATCTCTGTTTATGTTTAAAAATTTATTAAAACTCTCAAATACATGTGAAAGTTAAAACCAACATTCCAATTTTCAGGAAGCCATATTAATGGTGAATTCTTTTTGAGCGATTAAAGGAGGCTACTGCAACAGATTTTCCCCTTTAAATACCAGGGGGCATATTCATGAAAGCTTACTAGCCTAGTCGGTTACTACAATGCATGCAGTTTGATGCACTTTAGTAACTAACTAGGCTTAGTAAGGTTTCATGAATATGGTCCCAGTTTTGTTAATACGAATCATAGGAGACAGTCATGTGAAAATCAGTTTTTATTTTTGGTACTCCCTATTAACCCTATTAACCTGCTATCTCTGCTGAAACATCAATGTGAATGTGGAGAAACAAATGTGTAAACACAGCCGTGTGCAGTATTTGCAGATCTATGGAGATAGGAAATCTATCAAAATCCAGTATCCAGTATTTTAGTGGCAATAGCATACAGAATGCACCCTTAATGCCACTTCATGAACTAGTTCATTTTTTTTTTGGAGTTAACCCTTAAAGCAACTTGATTTGTATGAAAGCAGATTGACAAAACTTTTGAGCAAAGTAAGTCAAATTATGTGTATTTTGAATGTAAATGGTGGAAATGTATAAACAGTCTCAGTGTGCCACTTTCCCTTGTCTGCTTTGCATTGGCTTGTTAGTCTATTGTGCTCTTGAGGGCATGGCAAATCCAGTTTAATAGGCTGATATATCTACATTTCAGCTCAAGACCAGCTTGAGACAGTGGTAAACATCTAAGTGCTAAAAGAAGGATGTAGGAAAGCGAACAAGTAAAACAATGAATGAATTGACAACATTTTCATAGTAAATGCATCCAGTTTCTGTGTTGATACATGTATACAATTGGAACTAGAATTCTGGCTCAGAATGTGTTAGCTGTGTAGTTTGCGTTGCAAGTTCTCACTGCCTGCTACCAGCAGCTGTCAATCAGTGCTTGTGTGTACAGCATGGAAGTGACGCTCAGGTTTTGTGTAAACACACTTTTTTTTCAGCGTTTTGAATCAGTGCTTGAATGTTGTGTACAGCATGCTTATATCCAATAACATCTTACTAAATTATATAGAGCTCCCATAGTGGCTCAGAAGACTGAATATGAACATGCTGTAGAAGAATGAAAATATTGTCCTCCAACTGGAAGAAGGAAACACATTTTTGCCAGAGGATAAAATTCATGTGAGAGCAGGTTTAAGATGTACTGTATATTATTTTCAGGAACAAAAACCCATATTCTTATCTGTTAGCAGCATGAGAGTAAGCAATACTTTTCATCTTTAGGTTTGCAATTACTCCTCTCTCAGAAATATTTGTTTTTGAAAATGGGACTTCAGATGACAATATGCATCAGGTTCTTGGACTGAGGTTTACATGAAGTCTGTTTGACAATAATAACCATATCCCCCACACATTTTTTGTGACTCATCGTATGTACTTTGTAACAAACCTTTGATCATGACCCAATTGAGTTGTGTAACTGTAAATAAATTATTAATTTTACAGGAACAAAATCTTGAGATGTCTTTTATTTCTTTGTGAGAGCAGGGGTGGTATTCTGAAAGCCTAATTAAAGGGAAAGTTCACACTGAAGAAAAGCTAGTTTCATTAAAGCAGAAACATGAAAGAAACATATGAGTGAAGGTTTGACAAAAATCCGTCTAAGGATAAGAAAGTTATGATCTTTTGAAATTTCAATTTTGTAACATGTGCGAGGTGCTCTCCCATATGCCATGTACAGAATACATGTAATTTCATAAATTGCACTTTTTCAGTTTTTGACAACGGAATGATTTTGGTTTCATACAGATATGTGTGTAAAAACATTTTTCATGATGTATCAAATGCACAGGTAAAAGGATGCATATCTTTTTGAGAAAATACATATTTTTTAATTTTTGAAGCACCTCGCATGTGACATCACAAAATCAAACCTTTAAAAGATCATAACTTTCCGATCTTTTGATGGATTTTCATGAAACCTTCGCTAATGTTTCTTTCATGTGCCTTCTTCAATTAAAATCAACTTAATTTCAGGGTGAACTATCCCTTTAAGTCTTGACTTACATCCCCTACAATTTATGACTGTGATTGGCATACTGGTATTGGTTTACAAAATATATACCAGCTGACTTGGCAAAGACAGTTTGGGACTAAAGTTTCTTTCAAAATACCACACTGTCCTGATTTCACTGTATACTGTACATACAAAACTCAAGAAGGTACACATGAATGTGGGTACAGTAATACTGGGTAATATATATTTAATTCCCAAAGCACTTTTCATACTGAGCAAACAATTCCAGGTTCCATGCATCTAGTTGATGCCATCATAACACATACTTGTATCATTTTAAGGTTCTATACTGCACATCATAATTTTGCTGTATGATGGATTTTCAAATAAATGTATGCATGTTTGCATATGACACCATATATTTAACAGAAGTAGTTGTCAATTGAAATCATACAATAAAATTCATGTAATTCAAGGTAGACAACTGAAACACGGGGTAGTTCCATGTTTATGCATGGTACACAAGAACTAAAAAATTTGTATAGTATTTCACTGCAAAGCAATGGAGTTGCACAAGGGGGTTAAAGGGAATATACTGTACTGGGAAGACAAAAAGCCTTCGAAAGGGTGATCATGAGCAATCTTCTTACCAATGGTCTTAATTCATGTCCACTTTTTAGAACTTGCTGAAAGTTATTTGCCCTCAAATGATCCACATTTGGAGTAATTAGTGATTAAATCATAAATCCTCAAAATGTTCGGGCTGAACATTGTGATTTATTACTACTTTCTCCAAATTTGGATCACTTGAGGGCAAATAAGTTTCAGCAAGTTTCTAAAATGGACAATAAATGAATTTAAGACCATTAGTAAGAAGATTGCTCATGATCACCCTTTTGAAGGTTTCAATAACCAAAATTCAGGGCAAGTAAAAATCATGATTTTAACCAATGCACAACTTCCTTAATACAGTAATATGTTTAAATTTTCTTTTTCTTTTCAAGTGAAAGGTGCACATAGTATTTATTGATGGTTGAATCCTTTACTGAGTCCGCATATTTGCGGGCTGGCTTTTCTCCACTCCGATATTGAGCAGTGCGACTCTCGATTGATGTAATCTGCTAAAGACAACAGGCTATGAATAACTTCACATTCCTTTCTAGGATGCGAGAAAGCTACATCCCTTCGATTACTGCACTTCCATGGCAAATTTTGACATCATAACTGGACCATGGTTCATACCGTAAGCCCAAATAATAAACCGAGAGCAACAGATTAAGTTTTTTCTTTGAATAAAGACTCCACATCTAGGTTTGTGATTTCGAGAGTCTCTTCATCTGTCAGCTGCGAGCGCACCTTTTCTCCCTTTGCTGCCAGAATCTCCTCTATATTCCTGCATGGAGAGGGGTGAATATGGGCATAAAACAAATAGACCGGATTAGGAGGGTGTAAATAAGAAAAAGAAAAGATGAAGGGAAGAAAGGGAGATTGAGAGGAAGTGAGGGAGGATGGGCAAAATGGAGAAATGAGACAGAGAAGTGTAAGGGTGGGGATTGGGTTAAAGGAAAAGAGAGGAGAAGGTGAGGATATACAGAGAGATATGGAAAGAAACCAGAAAAATAAAATATTAGTCAAAATGTAGATCAAGGAGTCAATTGCATCTCTAGAGCACCAGGGTGATGATTCAACTACTGTTTAGCCCTTTTGAGTCCCTTTTCACCTGAGGCCTTGCCTGCGGCTATAGAGTACCAAAGTGGTGTTGTCATATCCACTGTTATGCATGGTTTCTGGTTCTAATCAACATTGGACTAGTGTCGGGTACTCTCATTGAGATATCCTGCTATGATCACCGCTGTTTGCTCTACCCACAAAGAATAGAACCAGTTGTCTTGACAATATGCTTATATGACATCACACTTCGGTACTCTTAGTCGGGCTCTTAGTGCATCAACTCTAGAAATATATACCTCATAAATGACCATTAAAGCTTGCATCTAACCTATTTCTCATTGATCAACAATTGTTCTGGTTAATCTTTAACTCAATATTTTATACATTTCATTACCTATGTAACCATTATTACAAAATTTGTCCTCATAATGGTAATGACATATATGTTGGATAACAGTTTTAAAAGGAATTCAAGCATCTGCACTAAATCTATTAAGAGAGGGTGGCAACTTTTGGACAAGTCATCCAAAACTCAGTGGTTTCTATAGCCAGACACCCGAGACCGCAATATTGCACATGAAGGCTCTATGCACCACAGTGATTCCTTGAGGCAAGCAGTGAGCCGCTTACCGTACCAATACAGTGTATGATTGCAGACGATGGTTGCTACAAAATGGGGCATTTCAAACATAAACAGGGATAGTTTTTCACTCTTCTTGAAAAGATTTATGTTTCTATAACTGACATTTCATAAATGTTTTTCCTAATACCGCTAATCCATACCAAGAGTCATGACAATGTAGGAAGGACTACACTTCCTTTTAAGACAGGATGTCCCTTATGCAGGTAAAAAAAAACTGTAAAAAACATGGAAAATGGAAGAAGATCCTGCATTAGAATTTCCCTCCCAATCATAGATCTGGAAACTGATGTTAGACCAATTTGTAGTGCTCAGTAGATTGTTTAAGGAGGTTTTGGGCAGGTCCGCATCTGTCCGCTTCCCAGTGCATGCATTCCATGAGTAATCGCATCGTGCGTCGAGAGGGACACTGCGATTATGAATGCATGCTGTGCGGCTGTGGTTCAAACGTAAACAAGGATAGTTTTTCACTTCCCCTGAAAATGTTCGTGTAGCTATGACTGTGAGATTTCATACACGTTATTGTTAGGTATACTGCTGATTCTTGCTGAGTGTCATGACTTCTGAAAATAGGACACCCCGTCTTTAAACCCCCTTTAATAATTTGGACCAAAGAGTTTCAGTATAGGTACCTGCCAGCCCCTTCTGCTCCCTTGAACCAGTCCAGGTTGTCTGCAATCAGGTGGTTGTTGCTGCACCCGCTGCACTTCACAATCACCACGCCCTTCTCGTATGCATGCTTGGAGATGGCACGAGCTGTCCGGGTCGAACACACCTTGCAGGTGAACGCTAGATGGAGTTTGCCTGGGAATAGACCATTTTCGTTATATTTTACTTATGCAAAAAGTGCTGGGTCAGTTCCAATTTATATAGCACATATGACACTTAAAATGGTAACCCCAAGACTTGTCAATCACTTACATATGTGAGAGGAAATTCATGAGAAATATGTGAGAAAAGATTTAATATTTGTGAAACTTAATGGCTTTAAAATTAATTTCAGTTTTAATTACCTTCAATTTTTCCTAAGGATTGTTTTGTAGACCCTTCCACTCCACTTTCTTCCATTCGCGATGAACATGAATGATGAATAAGTTCAGTTCGTCTGTCAATCAATGTTCCTCCTGAATGCCCATGGTCGAGAGTTCTGACAGGTTTTGGAAATGTTGAGCGATGCCCAAGAAGCGATGATAATGTTCTTGCTGCTGCTGGCACTAGTGGCACATCACTAGTTCTCCTTTCCACAACGGTGTGCATTAACCTAGTTCGTGATACATTGAGTCCTGATAACTTGCTCCAAGTCCTGGGGGAACATGTCAGTAGGCCTACCCCTCTACTGATCCAGGATGTTGTCATCATGCTGCAGGTTAGACCAATTGGTGTAGATCGATTTAGACTTACTGTTCCTGAGATGGGGAGAAAATGTTGAATCTAGAGTTTAATAAAATAGTAACTTTAATAATGAAGTTTAATAAAACATATAAAGTATGTTTAATGCATTCACTGAATTTAACTAATTGCATATAAACTTCATTATTTGCATTCAGACAGAGAACAAGAAGACAATTAATAATACAACCCTAGCCACGCACGTCTTTCGACACACACTCAGTCACAACAATTCAAGCTTGACTTAAGAATTTTTGTTTTAAATTGTAACAAATCAATGACAATGTCCAGTTGCCTTCAATGCTTCAGCCTTCAGGTGATATCATTTTAAACTGTGGCTTCGGTCAGTAGGCCTACCGTATACTAGAGCGCTGCGCGCGGCCTCGGGTGGTCTTTGCTTAGCCGCTAGCCCCGGGACTGCGACACTGCGTGAGCGGGCTGGTCGCAGTGCAGTACGTGTGAGCTCTGCAGCCACCAGTGTGGTGTAGGCGATTTCGTCTCCGAAACGCTTCGGCACATGTATGCAGCACAGCAGCTCGATCGTACCGTGCGTATGTGGCGTACATGTGTACTGTATGATCCTCTAGGCGGCGCTCTACGCAATCAGAGCGCTCGCGCTGCGCTGCGAAGCAAACTGCACCTGACTCCGACTCAGCTAACCCAGGACAGCTGCCCTGTGGCGGACAAAATCTCACTCTAAATTACTCGTGTGGCATGCAAAGAGTTTGACGGAATTAGAGTTAAAAATCGTCGAAGCCGAAAGTGAATTGGAACTTGGCTGGTTGAGGAATTAAGTCTGGTTTCATCATCAATCGACTGGAACGCGTACTGTCAACAAAGAAACGTACACGGCTAGTAGTAGTAGTATCTACTGTCTAGACGTGTGCAGTTGTGCGGGAGCGTGGATCTCCGAGACATCAGCGGAGAGAGAAAGAAGAAGAAGAAGTTTAGTGAGTATTTTCCCGGGGCCTGGCCTGCTGGCCGAAGACCAATTTCCCCAAATGGCAAAGCTCCAAAATTAGACATCTCAAAGGGTTACATATTTAGTCCTAAAACAATATCACTGCACTGGTAGAATGTAGAATTATGTAGAATTTTATTGACTCTAAAGACCCCCTCTCGGGGTATGAGAGTACAAACAAACATAAATAACAATATAATGTATAACAGACTTGTGAATACAATTCATGAGCATACTACATAGTTAATTTCACAGAACAACAGCAAATAATCATATAATGTACGAAATTACATGCATAAAGAATGTAACTAAACATGAATACAATTGACTAGTGAGAATATATAAAATAGATGGTAACATTTCTAATACACATTATTTACAAGTTGACTAAAACCGGATGTATCACTATCCTACCACTACGTGTATATGTAGGTCCAATTCTAATTGTATTATTTAAGACACTTGAATGATCTTTTTTTTCTGTTTTCTGTGAAAACGTTAACATAATAACACGAGAAAATTTTGCTAGTTTTTTCAGCTGGGAATTGCTTTTAGTGTTGAACAGTTCTGCCATGTGCGAAACACATGGCAATCGTGACTTGCGTAATAACCCGTTAGACAAATATAACTGTCTTTCTCTCTGAAAATAAGGACAGACAAATATGTAGTGAAATTCATCTCCTATATCGGTAGATGGGCAAAGCGTGCACTGCATTTCGCTATGTGGCGTGTTTGAATTAAATCGGCCCTTGTTTACAGGTAATTTATGTGATCTACACCGAAACTTACAGAGACTAACAGCATCAACTTTATTAAGGGCTAGTAAATAGTATTCAAATACATGTTTGCCTTTGAATATTCTATAATTTGTGCAAATACGATTTGACCATACAGTGTCACTCCAATCCTGACAAAGAATGTCATGCAGCCGTAATTTTAACAAAGAATTAATATTCAAACCCAAACCACTATTTTGACCCAGCCAAATATAGGTTAAACCAGCCTGGTTGAATGTGTCTTCAATGAATTTTAACCAAGAAGAGGTAAAATCCAAATTCTCATCTTTATGGAGAGCCGAAATGAATTTCAAAAAGACATGCACTGAGACTCAGTGGGAACCACCTTGTTAAACTTCTAAAAATCCAAGTTGTGACAAAATATGAAATGGGTGATGGTGATTATCTGTGTCATGGATACATGATGAATGATTGGTAATCGTGTTCCGATCATGTTAAGGGGCCTGTTTCAGCATAAGGATGACAATGACGCCATAACTAGAATGGATGCTGTGATAAAGTATCAACATACGATAAGGGCATGACAAAAAACCCATCTCTCGGTCTCTTTATAAGATTTCCTACCTAGGCTAGTAGTAGTGACATGTCTCCTGTCAATGAAGGATCATGATTTTCAGACCAATTTTAATCTTTCTCACGAACTATTGACAGTATTGTCTGCTTGAGTTGATATGCGATAGTGTCCAAGCAGGCAGGTCCAGCATGTACAATGTAGAACTTAGGTTGGAGTTTGAGCTGGTTTTGAGAAATACTTTGATGCTAATCATTAGACTTAGAACTTAGTTTAGAGATCGCTATTAATAATCATTTGTCTCGCAATGTGTGGCCTGCAAAGGATCTAAGATCACAATGTTTCGTTTAGATCCCTTGTTGACCACACATTGCGAGACAAACGATTATCACTAGCAATTTATCTGCAATGTTATCATTTTTAAGAGACCTACTCATATGTCTTGCACTACAGCTCAAAGGAATTGGCATGGGTAAAGGTAAATGGAAGAAAGGGAAGGAGCCGCAGTTTTGAACCGTGGTATATTTTGTCCAGTTCAGCACGAAACATGATGTTCTTTAGGCTAAAGCATATTGTTTCATGCTGAACTGGACAAAGTATACCGCGGTTTAAAACTGCGGCTCCTTCCCTTTCTTCCCTTTCCCTTTACCCATGTCAATTTCCTTGAGCTGTAGTGTATGTCAGTGGCCGTGAACTTGTACATAAAATGCATTGCCATTGTCTCAAAGACTCAATTCTAATCAATTATAGCAATCAACTAACATGACTAACAATTTATCAGACTCACTGTTTATAAATGCTGACACTTTTCAGGGATCTAATGGATATTTACAGTTAAGCTCACTCAAGGGGGGGGGGGGGGGGGGCGGGGAGGGGGGAGGGAGTGTTCTCCCATTGGTGAAGGTATTGGGGTTGTGCCCCTGGACGGAGTTTACTTTTCAAACCTCGTAATTTAGACAGGGTTAGCTTTGCACATCACAAATATTGACACATATGTATTCAGAACATAAGTATGATTAGGGGTTTAACCCATTGGTGAGGGGACTCGGGATATATCCCTGGACAGGGTTTGTTTTTCAAGCCTCATGATTTGGACCGGGTATGCTTGTTTAACACGAATGTTGGCATACTATGATTTCAGAGCATAATGTATTGGGTAAGGTGGGGGAGGGGGATAACACTCAGTGGTGTGGGTGCAGGGGATGTGTCCCTGTACAGTGTAGGTTTTTCAAATCGTGTGATTGGTATTGGGTGTGTATTCAGAGATACTGGCAGATACTGGCACAGGGTATGTTTGTGACAAATGCAGGTATGTGACTAGACCAAAAAATCTGTCTCCGTATGCTGTTGGATCTGCTGAGATCTCTGCAAAAAAAAATGTCAATTTGATGAAAGAATGCCCCAAATGAGATGGTAAATATAAACATTTTCTCAAAAGATGTCTTGATTGGAGCTCCTGCAGTACTTGTATCATTTACCGTAGAAGTAGTGTGCATTATTTAACATGTAGGACAGGGTTTGCACAGGAATTGGAACAGGATACAATTTTAGTATAGTTTATTGGGACAGGGCGTCTTTCACATGAAATTCTGCTTTAGACATGGTCAGGTTTTAAAGGCGCCAGAGTCACCACTCGACCCAGTTTAGGTCAGGGGAATGTACACAACAGTTCAAAGGAATTGGCATAGGGAAAGGGAAGAAGGGAAGGAGCGGGTGTTTTTAAACCCTGATATATTTTGTCCAGTTCAGCATGAAATACCTTGAAAAGGTTTCATGTTTCATGCTGAACTGGACAAAATATACCGCGGTTTCAAACTGCGGCTCCTTCCCTTTCTTCCCTTTCCCTGTCCCTATGCCAATTCCTTTGAGCTGTAGTGTATGTTAGATTTTATATACAGTATTATTTGGATATTGCTAAACTATTAAAAATTTCATGACTTTTGCAAATGCATAAGACCCATTCAAGATCATTGAGGTAGGTAATTAAATAGTGCAGTATGTTCTTGCCGTTGTATTTACACAACTTTATATTTGATATAGATAAACATGGATGCCTCATGTTTAAAAGGGGACCCATTGCTAAATGGTCACACCCAATTATATCACATGTCATGTAATTTGTTTAAATCCCAGGTTTTTTTTAAACACAACTTTATATTTGGTATCTGCAAACATGGATGCATCACATTAAAGTAGGGACCTACTGCTGAATGGTCACACCTAATTTTATCACATGCCATGTAAATTTGTTTAAATCCCAGGGCAATATAAGGTATTAAAAAGCAAATAAGGTGAAGTTAATGGTTTGTCCCCACATCATGGTCGGTTGTAATTATTGTACCATATACTGTATGAAGTCAGCAAGATCAAGGTTCAGGATGTCCTAGAGCTGTTTGCACAATAACACTCATTCTGATGTAACTTTGCAATGTACCTCATGTACATATACCTTCACTAGTGAAAATGCACTGGGGCTCTGGGCAAATAAGCCACTGTGTAAAAAAAAACACATTTACTCAGAAAGTTTTCCTGCAAATCTACTCTTATTTCCACCCCTGGCTTTTACCTTGAACCTCTACTCCAAACCTAGATAGCTGTACATCTCACACACCAACATGTCACACTGTCTATGAACTCATAACTCTTCAGGGATCTGGGGCCGTATTCATGAAACCTTTCTAGCCTAGAAACTTTCTAAAAATGCATACAACTGAATACACTTTTGTAACTAACTAGGCTTAGTAAGGTTTCATGAATACGACCCCTGATCCATGATGCACGCTGGTCTATACCATAGATCTCTTTGCAACACACTCTTCACATCATGCGGCAAGAAAGCTCACAAGTCCATTTGGGTTCTTCCGTATCAGTTAGCAAAGTAGCATTTTGCCCTGTTTTTTTTTTATTCATTTGTGTGTCATTCTTGTTTGGTGATGCCACTGGCTTTTATGTACAGTATTATCGTATTTTGCCAAATTAGCCAGGCTAATGTTTTGATATATCTATGTTAATTAATTATAGATGTATCAGGATATTTGTATAGGTTTCTACTTTGTAAATTGTCAGTGTCACTCTCAGGACTCTTTTCTTTGATGATATTTGTTTTTATCAGTTGGATACACCTGAATGAATGCACAAAAGACTATTTTAGCCATGCACATTCACCTGTACTGTCATAACAATTGTCTGATTTTCTTCCTGTTGTGATCTGCAGATTTTGATGCTAGACTGGCACAACATGAATATGAAGGGAGACAGAAGCATACACTGTATGAACATTTAGATAAAAGAATGCTGATGCAGGGACACACATCACATCTGTAGTGACGGGACTGTTACAGAGTAAAACGTATAGAACAAGACGTTGCAAGTCCAACCAGGCTCGCAGAAAAATAAAGCGTGATAACAGCAGAGTTGGGTGAATAGCATCACCTTTGCATGAATTTCTAAATCAAACGAACAAACTTAAAACCATGGCTGCAATACTCCGGCGATTACCGCAGTTCTATACCTGCGGCGTTCGGCACATGAGCTTTATGGACAGGGTGTCAAAAGACATCAAATCAAGGAACCCGACCAATTGGACGGACTACTGCGACGGCCTGCACACCCCGGACCGTCCCCCGAAGCATGCGGACATCGTGGTGATCGGGGGCGGGGCGATAGGGTCCAGTGTGGCCTACTTTCTGCGGAAGCAAGCCGAGGCGGGGGCCAGTGTGCTGGTGGTGGAGCGGGATATGTGTGTGAGTTGTCTTCCTTTCCTCTCTTTTTTTCAGACTTTTCATCCTATAGAAGATGATTTTTTTAGAGGGTTATATTCTCTCTCTTTCAGATAGATATGTCACTCGTTTTATCTTAAAGTAAAGATAGCATTTATTGTAGCAGATAAAATGAATGATAGTGTCATATTATTGAACCTGTCAAACTACTAGCAATATGCATATTTTATTCACATCTTTTAAATAATTATGTAAATGGTAACCCCAAAGCTTGTCTGAGGTTTTTCTGAGTAGGAACAACTAATAGATTCAGAATGCGTTCCATCCATATAAATTGAATCATGAGATGCAGGTGAATGAGATAACATGTCACTAGACACTTACGAGGGATGTTGTGAATACATAACAAAAACACCTTTATACCTGGATGTATGATGCTTCTGGCAGAAAAGATCTTGTGGGTTCACATGTGGTGCACAATGGGCATTGTTGTTTTCTGCATTGATTTTGAGGTACACACATTTTTAGGTCCAAATTTGTCCAAAAATGAAGATCTCATTTGATATTCAAGGAATCATTGCAAGGGAAATGATTAATAAAATGTCACTGAACCTGCTTCTAAAAATGACTTTATGATGTGTATATTTCAGCTTGATTCTAGTTGTAACTTATTTTTTTTTTAGCAATGCGTTAAAACATTTTTTTAATACCTAGTACTTGTAATAAAATGTTCTAGTCAACATGGAAAAATACTGCATGCAGTTACTATAGCTGGCCTCTTATATTTGGCAGTTGGCACATATTTCAGTCAATAAGTGAACAGGATTTTACAGTGACTTTCCTGCCTTAGACAAACATGAATTACTGGCTTCCCTGGACTCAAAGTTCACAGATATCGACCAAATATAGCATATGTTGCATATATTTATTAGTGATTAAAGGAAATTGAAAGCAATATTATATGCACAATATCTGCATTAACCCTTTGTGTGTATTAAAGGTCCTATGACATGAAAATGTATGTTGACTTTATTTGATGCAACTTAATATAACAAAATCACTAACTGTTCAATTCTCGGTTCTGGTCATCCAGGTACTTATGAACCCCCCACATCGCCTGGGTTGAAACAACTCCTAAGCTACGCGAGGCAACGTTTGCATTTTGTACACGTTGCCGTGTTGTGAAGACGAAGTGATTGGGCTTTTTTCATCTTTCCGTCACGGAAAATAACTGAAATGCTGAAAAGTTCTTGTGCTGTAGATTGTCACAATCATAATATGATTAGGTCATCGACAACAAATATGCCCCTGTGAAAAAAATATCTTATGAATAGGTTATAATGCACATCATGATTCAATGTGCTCATGTCATAGTATCAAGCTGTCCTGCAAATTTGTTTTCATTTTTCCCCTTGCCACTGGCTTCAATGTTACAAGTACATTGAAACGTACAGAAAGACAGAACAAAATATGTGGTCTTAATATAGACTGGTGGTCATTCTTTACCAGTGATTACTAGAGAAGGTTTCTCTTTAGTGGCAATATACCATTTTTGTAATGTATGAAAAGGTTTCCTCCTCACTGTATAGCAACGCATTATTTCGTTCACCTGTCATTATTTAGTTTCAATGGATGGAACACACCCTGAATCTATTGTTGCTACTCGGATAAAACCTCGGACAAGCTTTGGGGTTACCATTGATAACATATTGTGTGAATGTCAACGAAAATGTGAAAGAAAATGATTCATTGAGTTCATACTGCAATGTCCCTGAGCTTTGATTTGTCGCTTCTTGTTCCTTCTGCTTAGTACACCAGAGCCTCCAGCGTATTGGCTGTTGGAGGCATCCGCCAGCAGTTCACAGTCCCAGAGAACATCCTCATGAGCCTGTACAGCGCGCACTTCTTCAAGAACATCAAGGTGAGAGTTAATTCCTTCTCTACCATACCCGCTTGTATCATTTCATATTTCATAAGACGTACGGTATGATCGTTCTCCAAGTCAAAAATCAAAATTACTATAAAATGTAAAACTGTAGACAAATTGCCAATGTGCTCAAAAAGTAGCCCCTGTAAATTTTGAATTTATTTTTTTCCCTTCTGATCGCAATGTTTTAAGAACATTTTCTGCAATTTTTAAAAAAAGCGAGTGCAAAATAACCAAAAGAACCCCAATATTTTGCCTTTTAAGTATACTTGTATTAAAACACCCATTTTGTAGCATGTCAAGAACACAAAGAAACAAACAACATTTCATGATTCATGAAAATAGACTCTATATTTTTAATTTAAGTGCGCTGTCAAAAACTCATCTGCAAACTTGAAGTGGTCACAAACACACTTTGAAAATAACCTCTTTTTTTTCGAAATCAGGGAACAATAATGCATACTCAGAGTTAATGTAAAGGTAGACCAGGGGCCATATTCCTGAAACCTTACTAGCCGAGTTAGTTACTAAAAATGCATGCAGCTGAATGCATCTTAGCAATGAACCAGGATTAGTTAGGTTTCATGAATATTGCCCCAGCAGGCTAGCATACCAAGCTGGCCTCTGTGGGATTCATGTGTAAAACTGGGACAAAGTTCCAACAATGGCAAGAGTATAAAGCCAAGTGACAAACGCTGAGAGCAAACATTACTTGCGTGTACACATCTTCATGCATTTTATTTTTTTTCTCCATGCACATCACTCTTCGTTTTGAAATTGTTCCAATGTTTGAAAGCCGGTGATTCAAATTTTCGGGGGCTTTTTTTTTTAGCACGTAAGCCGGGGATTCAAAGCTTTCATTTGATTCTTATTGTTTGAAGGAGAAAATAGATTTCCATCAACTTCAACTCTTTCTGTGGTACTTAATTAATGGTGTGTTTACATTAATTGTGCAAACATGCAAACACAGAGAGTTAGAATTCATCTGTTGTGAAAGGGTCCAGGGGGCTGTTTCACCAAGCTGTTTGTAAGCTACGAATGACTATACGCACGACTGGTGACCCTTTCTTGTGCTAAATCCGATACCCCAATATGTTCCTGTTTTAACATAGCCTAGTTGGAGTTAAATCATAAACTTTGTATTCAGACACTTATTAACAACAAGAATTTCAATCTATAAAGATCAGATTTCAACTTTAGCTGATGGGGATCAAAATCCTTGAGAATGTTATTTAGCTCAAGAAAGAGTCACCAGTCATGCGTAAAAGTCGTTTGTAGCTTAAGAACAGCTTGGTGAACCATCCCCCTGTAGGCTTTAGGCACATGTAAATATCTAGCCAAGTCATAAGCGATTGTTTACAATGTAGACTTGTCTTTTTGGCAGTGTGCCAACTTTATGGCTGGCATCTGGTAGGAAGGCATGTGGTTGGAATGCATGTATTGCTAGTGTGCAGGGGGAAGTGGGGGAGGGGGGGGGGGGGAGGGGGGGAGTGGGGAAGGGGGGGGGTGGGGGTAGGGTTAATGATGTTAGCTCATTCTGGACTAACACTATGAACATAGTCGTTTGTTATGCAGACAAAATTGGAAAAAGTCCCTTTTGAATTTTAACAAAAGACTGTGTTAAGGCCAAAACTTTTCATTATTAGGCTAAACTTAGGCTAAAATTAGGCTGGAAATTAAATTTTCATCATAAAATGGTATGAGCATTCTATTCTAACATTAAAAATATACAATGAAGAGCAATAATTGTATCAATTAGTGATCTTATGACCCCTATCATTACGAAGCTAAAGTGGTATCACAAAACCAGATAATGATAATTATGAAAATGTACATATGTATGTTTTTTTAATGATTGTCTGCCTGTGCGATCATACATAAATGTCCTGGAAAATATTGAAAAAAAGTTTTTAATTTTGTACTCAGTACTTCCTAATTCCTATCAACTGAATGTAGTGACATTTTCATTCATTATTTAGGACACTGCAAGATACTAAGGGCAGTCACACACACAGAAATTTGTGAGATTATAAATCAATGTTTTGATCTTGGTAACAGTCACATTTTGTGTGTGTGTGTGTGTGTGTGAATGCAAAATTTTACGAACAGTGTAATTTTTTGCAAGCAGCCATGAGTTTTGATGATTTGGAACGTAACGATTGCCGCGCTTCCTTGCTAGTGGAGATTTTGATGAATGCGTGAATATATTTTTGTGTTAATTCGTGCATGAAATATGCGGGACTGCTGGCTAGTGAGATGTTACCAACTTGTGTGTGAATGCAAGGCGGAATAAGTGAAATTTTGACCTCAGTCACTAATTCTTGTGTGTGATAGTCTCTACCACACTCTATAGAGTACCGAAGTGTGACATCATTTGATTAGAATTGTCAAGACAACCGGTTCTAAACAATGTGGGTAGAGCAAGCAGAGGTGATTACAGCGAGGACTGTAATTGGGAATGCCCGACACTAGCCAGCTAGACAATATCAGACCACTAAACCTCTCACTGGAGTGAGTTCATTTAGAACCAATTGTCTTGACAACATGCTCATATGTACTGTACATGTATGACGACACCACTTTGGTAGTCTATACCATTGACTTTGAAATGCAAAAGTGGGTCGGAATCCTAAAATCTATATTGATGTTTCAGCAAAATCTGTGCGTTGATGATGCAGACCCACCAGACATTCAGTTCAATCACCAAGGCTACCTGACTCTAGGAGCAGAGAACATGGCCTCACTCCTAGAGGAGAACTACAAGATGCAGACGTGAGTGAATCCTGTATAACATAGTACCACGGGTTGAATCCCCCCTAACAACTCTCTCAGTACCAAGCCAAGAAAAGCCCATTGATTTATTATACATTTCATACACTAATGGTACTAATGGTACTGGGAGAGCTAAACCTCTCACTCCCAAGCCAAGGAAAGCACTTTGATTTATTATACATTTCATACACTAATGGTACTGAGAGGGTTAACCCTCTCTGTAAACCAAGCCAAGAAAAATACATTGACTTATTACGGTACACATTTCATTCACCTATGTTACTTGGATGGTTAAGTCAAGAAAAGCCCATTGTCTTATAACACATTTCATGCACGTACATGTAAAATGTGCATGTATGGTACTGAGAGGGCAGACTCTGCATATACTTTGTATGCAAAGTATTAAATGTACAATATGTAGATCATGCAGCTTTAAATCTCTCAGTACTAACCCAAGAAAAGCCCATTGACTTGATACACATTTCATTCACCATTGATGTTGGGAGGGTTAAGCAGGTAGTTTTTTGACAGAAAGTTGTTCAGTTTGAAAGGCAGGGAGCTACCGCTTATGTAGCGGAGGACATTGACAAAATTATGTTGTCTTGTAGGAAAAGCAGGAAAATACTTTTTACAGAGAGGTTATCATTTTCTGTGAGTTGAAATTAGAGTTGGACCAAGTAGTACTGCATGCTAGAATCTCCAAAACCCATTTCCATATGTGTAACAATTCTCCATAGTCCATGGCATATACAGGGGCAAGTTGTCCCACATGCACTGCGCAGCGTAATCTTGATTTTTTTTGCAGTCATATCCACCTGGTCTTGCACACATGCAGAAATGCCAACTGTTCTGATTTTGCCATAATTGTTTTGTTCTTTTTTTTTTCACTCAAAATACAGCATTATGTTTTTCCCATAGAAAATACCCATAGGAAAATGTGGGTGTATGCAAATTCATAGGTGGTATACATAATGTACATGTATGTGGCAATACGTTATATTATACATTGTGAAGGTGTTTTGCCTCGTATAGTAGATCTTGTTACAACATCGATTTGCATGCACACACAGCATGTTCGTACGAGGAGACAATTTCGCACAGCAGAGCAGGCCAGCATGGGATATGCTACGTATTTTTAACAAAATACTGAAACTTACTGTTTTTTACCTCTCAGACTACTTTTAGGGGCTTACGAAGGTTTGCATTTCTGTGCTTGTACAATAGACCGGAAGTGGACATGGCTGTAAACAAAATATGAATGTGTCTGCGTGGTGCATTTTGGGACAAATTCTCCTTACATGAGGTATGGGAGAATGGATGGCTGCTCTAGGTATTCAAGACGGTTTGCCGGATTAAATATTTGATTACCTAATTGTGAAATGACCTCATGGTATTATATTTTTTTAGCTTTCTAATCACACGTCACCCCCTTGCAATTTGTAGTGAAGGTTCCTGTTTGTAGTTATCACTTTGTTTGACACCCATGAGCCCTGAGATGATGAACGGTCACGCATGATTAATGTAACCTCTCTTCTCACCCTATGTTTTGATCCTCAGAGAGTATGGGGCAAAGCTAGAGCTCTTGTCGCCAGCAAAACTCAAGGAGCGGTTTCCGTGGATGTCCACAGACGGCATTGCCCTGGGAGTTTATGGTGATAACTACCGTTCCGATCAAGATTTAATCATACTTTCTGCCATTATTCAGGTTGTTCCTAATCATCATTAACCTCTGCCCTCTCCCTTGGGTGTTCTGCCTTTGGGTACTCCATTACCTGATGAGTAATGAAATTCTGCCACCCTTTACAATGTAGGTCGATTCTGCCACCTTTTCCATGTATATCTGCTATTATTCAGGTGTGTTCCTTTCTTCAGTAGATTTCTTCCCACTCCTTTACATGTTTTGCTTTTGACTTCTGTGTATATTAAAGAACAGTTCTGCCACATTCTAGGTCGATTCTCATCTTCAGCAACATCCTTCACTCTCATTTTCATGTTCTGCCTTTGATGATCCAATTGTATGAGATTAAAGAACAGTTCTGCCACATTCTAGGAATCTAGGTTAAATCTCATCTTCAGTAGATTTCTTATCTGTCTTCTTTTCATGTGTTACCTTTGACTACTGTGCATGGTATGATGATAAGAAAACAGTTCTGATACATTCTAGGTCAATTCTCATCTTCATGAATATTGGTCCCTCTCTTTGTGCCATGTATTTATATTGGGCTTCTCAGTTTTCATCAGTTACTATCAATGCCTATCAATGGCTATCAGTGTCTCATTGTAAAGTCTTCTGCAAAATGTCATGATTTTACTAGAGTAATACACACAAATCCTATAAAACAATATTAGGCCACATTCAAAATGGTGGTTTAACTTAATACGTTTACTAAACCTGGACTAACTTTATGGAACGCCAAATAAGACGACATGAAACATTGATTCAATGTCATTGGTTTTATCCTTGAAATCACGAAGTAGAATTTGCTCACATAATAGTTACAGTGAATAATTGAGCTAACCCACTGTTGTGAATCTGTGATGAAAATCAATGATTTTGTGACAGCATCAGATGATTTATTTTGCACTTCATAAAGTTGTCCACATTTTAATGGTCTAATTTAAACCAGTGTTGTGGATATGGGCCAATGTGTTAACCATCTCCATCTCTTTTTCATTTTCAAATGTGAACATTTTTGCACCATATGGATTAGCATTGTCTGATACAGAAGGCTTGACAGTTAGGTTTCAGAGACCTTGAGGCTTCTAGCAATTTTAACCCTTAACACGCCCCTTGTAAATTACTTCACCACAATGCACACAAATTGCATGGAGCAGCTTTTGCCTGCCACACAAATGGATAAAGGTGCCATTGGTAATCTGATATATGTTTAGGGTGTGAATAGTCAATCATATCACAGGCAGGTGGAAGGCAGAAAGAATACTAGGCGTGTCCCGATATGCTGTATGCTAACAATCACAGGCCTGGAATGGATTTAATTACCATCAGCAAATACAAGTGATTGAATGTAATCAACAGTATTGGTAAAGAGATCAAAGAAGACTGGGATCCAGAATGATTGTAGAACCATTCTGCTAATCTATACCATTTTTGTTTATAAAGGGAAACCTGTCAAAACAATTAAATACTGTAAGATACGCATATGGGATGCAGCATCTGACATGTTACACAACTACAGTGTATGATGTAAGATAGATAAATATAAAAAAAAAAAAATAGGCAATTTGTTCAGAGGTTCCACACAATTTAATATTTATGACATTTTATCGGTGATAGGCAATTTATTGTTCTTTTAAAGATTAAGGAAGGAATTCATGTGTGGCAGAGGTTAATGGGTGAACCACATGCATGTGAACATAACGTACCATCATGGATTGCAATTACATTTTGAAAATTTGTGAATGTGCCCTACCTTGGTCAATATTAATTCATGTACTAATAAATACTATTTACAAGATAGTAAAACTATTACTAATATCAAGTGGATGTATTCTTTCAGGCTGTTTGACCCAAATATGGGTTGAAAAAAGGAAAGGCAAGAATGAAAAGAGGAGAGATGGCTATGACTATTTTGTATTTATCATATTTTCTGAATACCGGCAGTATTTATTAGTACACTCTCACCATGGAAACATTCAAAGAACATTTAATCAATCATATGTTCCTCATATCATATGATGTATATTATGTGGGTCCATATGCCCTCGGGCAAATAGTGAATTACTTCACTTCTGTGGACCCTGACTCACAAGCTGTCTCTTTCTGTCATCCTTATTTTATTGTATTGTATTGTTCTGTCATTCATGTATTTCCTCATTTTGATACTGTCATATTTAATGTTTTTTTTCATGGTCAAATGAATGATAAAATAATGATATCCTTCTCTCCCCTCCCTTCCACGCCCCCAGGCTTGGAGAATGAGGGGTGGTTTGACCCCTACTTGCTGACGTGTGCATTCCGGCAGAAGGCGCAGTCCCTGGGGGCCAACTACTGCCAGGGGGAAGTGGTGGGCTTTAAGTGTTCGCAGGTCTCCAAGGAGTCCACAAGCATGTATGCTGGCAGTGGCAAGAAGATTAAGTCTGTCAAGGTAATAATAATAAGCGAATAATCAACGTTGGTGAGGGTGATGGGACGAACTATCACTTCCGAGGCGATCTGGATGTAGCTATCTTTCCGAAGCGCAGCTGAGGATAGATAGCGTATACATTCAGATCGCCGAGGAAGTGATAGTTCGTCTCATTGCCTGAAAGCAAAAGTTGATTATTTGCTTTATATTCCACATCTGAAACCAACTATCTATACCAAAAAAGACAGCTTCACGTAAATAAGTAATGTTTACTTCTCTACCTAACCCCGAGCAGCTGCCATGGGGAACACGCGTTAGGATGCGTTAGTAGTCAATTGATAGCTCGAGTGTAACGCACTTTTATTTTGCGCGTACTCAAAATATTCATCATGCGTTAGGTCTGTGAGGAGTGAAGAGATCAGCAAAACCAAAAAGGACTATCACCTAGAGTGTAACAGACTTTTCTTCTCAGATGATCAGATGGGCCAAACTACGCTTTATCACGAGATCAACTCTTGACCAATCATATAGCAACATTCTTAGTATATGGAATATAATAAACAATAAAAATGCTTGTTTCTCTTATAGCGCATAACACAAGGCTAGATAGCATGTTCCTATGCGCTCAAATGAAGTTAGAAAAATTAAAGTAAGAAAAAAGGAACTTTGAAGCAAGGTTGTGCATAGGGTGTTGGACACTGAGTTCATAAGTATGTGTATATGTCTCGATTGCAAAAGTAATGCCACTATCAAAATATATAGTGTAGCATAATTTTTGTTTCATTCTAATTAATTTAAATAAATAGTGTTCTAAACTATTGTAACTAGCATGAATACAGCACCCTTTGCCAAATTCACATGTTCATTTTTTGTTTTCTTTATGTTTTTATTGTTTCCTGAACAGTGTTGCAAAGTAGCATGGACTAATGAACAGTCGAAAATCGAGTAACAATATTACAAATAAAATAACAAGGTACATCTCTAATTATACCTTGCACAGCACATGTTCATTTTTCACACGTACACCATGTATACACCATGAAATCTGCATAATCCGTGGTCCAAATCTAACCACTTTTGTGAATTCCTGCAGAAGTTTGTGTGTGCTGTTTCATAGTCTGAATTGAAAAATTTCAACTGTTTCACAATATACAGTGTAGCAGGTACACACTGAAACCCCTGCCTCGAACTCTCGCCATTCCAGGTGCGACTACTAAACAGTCCCGAGGTCGTCGACGTCAACTGCTCCATGGCAGTTATCTGCAGCGGGGCATGGTCGGGCGAGGTAGCATCTATGCTGGACATCGGAGAGGGGTCAGCTGAGGAGCTCCTTCACATGCCCCTCCCCGTGGAGCCCCGCAAGCGCTTTGTCTACGTGACCCACTGCCCTGATGGGCCCGGGCTGGATATCCCGTTTATCATCAACCCTGATGGGGCATACGTCCGCAGAGAGGGCCTCGGAGGCAACTACCTCATGGGATCCGGCCCACTCACAGAGGAGGTCAGTGGCTTTCTAAAATGATAGCCTCCCAGTACTTAAAGACTGTCCATTGTGATCTTGAAGATTTTTGAAATGCCTTCTCATTTGAAAGCTTGCTTTCACAGATTTTCAGAACATTTGGTGGAAACGATTGGTTTTTGCGTGTGCACAATGTGTAATTCTTTTATTAGAGTCATTGATAGACTAATTTACTAATTATACACTTTCATGCATTGACAAATAAAAGTGTTCACTTATTTGTTCACAATATCTTTGTAAATTTCCAATGAAGTCCTTCCTTACTCTGCGCATCCCTGTGATCTGTCCATGCATTAGTACAAGGCAGGTTCAAATGAAGCGCTTAATAGCACAATACCTAAGAATGTTACTATAAGGACATAATACATTTTGGTGAGCGCCATCTACAATCTCATAACGGTCAGTCTTTCGGGCCTAAAAATTGAAATAATGTTACTATTTTTCAAATATTTGATGTAAACTTGTCATTTATCAATACCAAAACCCTCACCTGTCCATAATTTGTATAGCAGTATTACAGAGCTACTGATCAGGGTGTGTATGACATAATGATATCAACTGTCTTTCCTGAATTTCCTGTCTTTGTTCGGATCAATGTGTAATTAGGCTTGTGGTGTTTAGGAATGTTTTTGGAAGATACACCTCTGGAATTGTGCAGACAGACATTGCGAATTGTGACATCATTTTTTCATGACTTGAAATCACATTAATGACAGGACCGGTATAATATTCCTTTGATTTTCCACAGAGTGAGCCTGATCCCTCAAATCTCAACGTGGATTATGAATTCTATGAAGAAGTTGTGTGGCCATCCCTCGCCCACCGAGTTCCAGCGTTTGAGTGTATGAAGGTGAGAAAGCAAAATTGTTGTTAGTATAGTTGTATTATTGTTATGTATCAATCAAAGTGCCATATCCTGTGAGATATGCGATTATGTCGTGCCACAATTCTCTGTCTTGAGCTTTTTGTATCAGCTCCATACATCATGGTAAACAGCCCCTTGACCTGCTAACCAGTCAGTCAGGCTGCTTATCCAAGCAATCTTCCTCCTGTGCTTCGTTTCCCATCTATCTATCCTGTCAAGGTGAACTTTTCCAAGCCTCTTTTTTGAAGAACATGTGAGCCAAATCTCATAATCTACACTGTAGTTCTAAGTTCACATAGGGTGCGTTTATGCTCAACTTGCGAAGGCAGAATCAGTGTTTTGAAATACTGATTGAAAATGCTCATCCAAAATGCCATTTACAGGGGTACTGTTTATGCTCAACTTTTTCGAGCTCGAGAAAGAGCCAATTTCAGGAGTTTGCTCTGGGCGCACATTTTTTAGAATTTTGAATCGAGTATATGCATACGAGTCTGTCAGTATGCACTCGCTATCGTTTAGCACGAGTGTGTAGCTACGACTCGAGTCTAGCTATGTTAAAGCTTGTCTTTTAATAATTATTTCGTTGATCTAATGACCCCTGAATGCGAATGTAACACAATATGGTAGGATTAGATGGGCGCATGTGTTTGTATGTGTTGTTAGCTCAGCGAAGCTTGCTGCTACTCATTTTCACCTGAACCGGAAAGGCGTTGAGATGACGTCATTTAAACGCCTATATGTGTGCTTCTGCGTTTATGATTCCCCATGAGACGTGATTAGTCAGAATCGTTGATTGTTAACGCACCTTTTTGTGCGTTTTGAAACAGCATTTATATCAAAATGAGCATTAACTCAACCGCATATTGAAACGCCGATTTAAGCCCAAAAAAGTTGAGCATTAACACACCCATATTAGCTTCTTTTTCAAGATAGATCTACTATAATTCAGATTATCATACTATATCATAATAATCATGATTAGGATTATTGTTGTCATTATGGTCATCATTCTACATTTCTTTATCCCTTTCTCCCTCCCTCCTCACTCTTCTCTCTCTCTCTCTTCTCTCTGTCTGTCTGTCTGTCTCTCTCTCTCTCTTCTCTCTCTCTCTCTTTCTCTCTCTCTTTGTCTTTATCTCTCCCTCATTTGATCACCATTATCCTGACAGTTGAAGAGTGCATGGGCAGGCTACTACGATTACAACACAGTTGACCAGAATGCTATCATCGGACACCACCCTGCCTTCCCCAACCTGCTGATGGCGACCGGATTCAGCGGCCATGGCATCCAGCAATCCCCAGCCGCTGGACAGGCCATCAGCGATCTCATCTTCGAGAGCAAATTTGTTGAAATTGACCTGACGCGGATGGGCTTCCAACGCTTCATGAGTAAGGAGTTCGTGCGAGAGAAAAACATTGTTTAAAGCAGGATTTCTTCATCCACAGAGTGAGAGACGAAGAATGGATAGTTCATGATCTACAGATGCTGCGTTTCCGCTCTCTACAGTTAAACACTTCAAAAGTACAGCTACAGCCAGATCTATGTAATATCAATGTACAGATCGGTACAGGTGAAAGAAATATAGTTCTATTTTTGACACTTATTACAATATTTTTGGCACTTTTTCACTCATGTTTGAACAGTCTTATTTTTTTCTTCATAATTCTCGGATTTCCCAAAATGTCCTGAATTTTGTGAGGAATGGAAACACTAAAAGGGATGTTTGGGAGTACACAAACCTTGCCCATGCGTCTATCCATCTATTCCATTTTTGATTTAATGTTTTCAAATTATGCCTGCAGGAACATTTTAACTTGAATTGCAACCTAGAGGGCTTGTTTACACTGGGCAGGCAAATGATTTGCGAAGGACGCGGAGGTCGAAAAATGCCATGAAAATGTATACAGAGATATTTCTTCCAGTGGGAACATTCTCTCAACAGGTCAAATGTACAGAGAAATTATATTTGTATTCATTGTTTGGAAAGGATTAAGGTGCCAGTTGATGATTATATTTGTTGCTATCATGGTTAGTACTGGTTAGAGTGTGTTCTCACCAGAAATGGAAACAACGAAGTAGCACAGATACTGTGCTAGAGTCTGAACTATCAATATCAGGGTTGGTTGAGTTAAATCTCCATTTATAT
The DNA here is from genome assembly GCA_963669155.1 of Arbacia lixula. Lineage (NCBI taxonomy): Eukaryota > Metazoa > Echinodermata > Echinoidea > Arbacioida > Arbaciidae > Arbacia > Arbacia lixula. Next base: position 4,028,316 of record OZ022588.1, read on the forward strand.
CATGATTTAAATTACTTTGGGCTAACTTGAATAAATCAACCCCTGTCATTGCCATAGGCACAGAAGTGTATAAAATTTGGAAGGCCTTTTCATGACTCAGTACTGAGAGGCTTAGCCAGACACTGGTAAAAAAGTCTTATGTGATCTTCAATAGTATACTGGTGGAGTCATGTAAAAAAAACCAAATATTATTTAAATAGACATCTTAGTCCTAGTTCAGCAATGGTGTGTATACCCTGAATTTGTAGGGGTTGTTTACAAAGAGGCTATTACTTACAAATATTTTGAAATCAAGTAAAGTTGTGCTGTGTTCATGCTTTTCCCTACCAAATGTAAATTTTGTCTTTCTTTTCTCTCTCTCTCTCTCTCTCTCGCTCTCTCTCCTTTTGTCTCCCTCTCTTTGTGCCTCTCTGTCTCATTTTATTTCTCTCTGCCCACACATCCATGTACATTTACTTTCTTCTACTCTCTTACGTGTATTCTCTTTCTTCCCTTCTCTCACCTCCCCCCCCTCACCTTCAACCCTCACACCCTCTCTCTCTCTCTCTCTCTCTCTCTCTTCTCCATACCTCACTAATCACATCCTCTTCTCATTAATCTCTCCTCCCATTATTCATTTTGCTCTCACATTTTCATAATCCCTGCATTTTGTATTGAATACATCTGTGTAGGCTCTGCGTGTAAATATGAAATTGTTAAGAAATGCACATCATTTTATGATGATTCAATATATCTCAGGATGAGCAGCAGCATTAATTCTTAAGTGAAATTGAGGCATTTGTTATATTCATGGAATTGTGTATTCTCAAAAGATTTCTGTGCCGGTAATGAGTCAACAGAGTTGCTTAAAGGGCATATACTGTACTGGGAAGGCAAAAAAGCCTTCAAAATGTAATTGTTAGCAATCTTCTTGCCAATGGTCTTAAATTCATGTATTGTCTATTTTAGAAGCTTGCTGAAAGTTATTTGCCCTCAAGTGATCTACATTTGGAGGAATGAGTGATTAAATCACAAATCCTCAAAATGTTCGGCCCGAACATTTTGAGGATTTAATCATTAATCATTAATTACTCTATATGTGGATCATTTGAGGGCAAATAACTTTCAGCAAGCTTCTAAAATGGTAAATACATGAATTTAAGACCATTGGCAAGAAGATTGCTAACAATTGTATTTTGAAGGCTTTTTGCCTTCCCAGTACAGTATATGCCCTTTAAGCAGGGAGAAATATTACAATAATTCTTTATACCACATAAAGGGGAAAGTCGTCCTATGATTCACCGTGCAGCGACATTAAAGTTTTTCTTTTTCCAGTTGTGTCTGCTCTTGGTCTCATATACAAGTACACTAGGCAGGAACTGAACGTGACTTCAAATAAAAATCAAAATGTGGCTTCTCGGTGCATCATGGGACCTTGCCTTATATGCTGTATGGGGAATTCCTAATGGTCCACTGTATGCCTGTGTGAGTTCCAATACACTCTTTGATATGTTGTTGCTAGTACATTAATTTGGAGTGTGTTCAAAAACCCATATGATTTTCATTTATTTTAAGATTTTATATTCGACCAGGAAAGTGTAGAATTAGAATCTGTACAAACAAATTATGTGAGATTTCACTCTTTCAGAAAAAAACAAATATTTGTTTTATTCTATTTTTCCTAATCTGAAATAAATGAGAGTGATTTGAAGTAGATGTTGGAATCATGAACTGTGAATTGTGCAACACACAACATTTTGTATGATACTGCTTTCTAATATTCCAATGCATGTGATATTGCTAAATAAAATATATATGTGTGTCTGCATCATGTTTCCAAAGCTTACCCATCTGCAATGCGGGATGTAAGGATATGTTTTATTATTACACATAGAGGCTCCTTTCTCAAGAGAATAAAAATTGTGTATTTCCCTTCTAGGATTTGGTTTAATTGCATACTATATTGTTTGCATATCCGGTGTCTTGCATGGTTTGTCACTCCTCTCAATGTAGAATGTAAGGGCCCAATATTGTTACAATCTTGTACATCGGCGGAAACATTTGACTGCAATTTTTACCTAGGCGCATGTGCGGAGTTCAAAGAAGCACTTTGAGACAAGTGCAATAAGGCACTTTGTTGGACATGATGCGCATTGTCATTGTCAGTGTCATGACATCACATCATGTTGATCATCTGGGAATACCACCCCTGATGATTGCATTCAGCTAGCATAATATTATGATTCTTTTATGGTAGATCGACCATATGCTTGTTTGCTGGTGTAATAGTAATATTAGATTTCTGTTGTGATATACCGGGTGTATTAGTATTAATATTGCAAGAATCAAAGATATGTGACTGTAATATATCTGGTATACCACTCAAGGGCACCCAATATCATAATTATAATATAATTAACAATATAAGAAGTATTGCCATTTAACAACTACGGGTAATCAAAGAAAATCCCAAAGAAAACATCAAAGAAATGGTTCATGTTATAACAACCAGAAAGTAGAACAAGTGCAAGTTGTCCATTGTATATATGTTACATAATGCATGTACTTTATGTTTATGTCCTGTACTTTCCTTCGTAATCTTTCATGTCCTCAAGAAATATGTGACAAGCTGTTAATCCAAGGGCTGCTTTCTTTTGAATATTAAGTTATTGTTTTTTATATGTGGATGTTCTTTATGTATATTACTCTTTCTTTTAACATTTCTTTATATTACAGCAGGTAGTTGAGTGCTCACTCTTAGTTGATTACACTTCTTACACTACATTACAGTATTAATCTTCCATGTCATATCCACAGCTGTTGTGGAATTATATGTCATTCAATGGCCTTTGCAGTTGTCACCTGTGTGATTACACTACTTGTACGTTACAGTATTAATCATCCCTGTTTTATCTACAGCTGATGTGGAATTTTATGTAATTCAATGCCCTTTACAGTTGTCATCTTTGATAATGTAGCGTGTATGAAGGTGAATGAGCAAAAGCACAACTGAATCAATGTCTCCATTCTTGTTTATATAATTTGGTTGTTTTAGAGGTTTATTGATATAAATACAGCTGTGTATGATGTATAGATTTAATTTTTATGACGTATCTACAGTAATAGTAATTGCTGTTGTATGTGACACGCGCATGCTTCTTGTAAACAAGTGCTGTTGGATATTACGTTGTTGTGGAACACAAAAAAAAATGTCCATGGTATCTTTTTGTGTGAATAAATGAAGTCATGAAGTCAGTAACTTTCTCTTAACCATATTGATGATGAGGAGATGAAAGACTTCTAATTGGTACCTCGTGAGGGGGTGAGTTTGGGCAGAGGAGAGTAGCTGTAGTGGTAGGGTAACAAAGTCAGGAGAGGACATGACGTACAATGTAGTGAAGGGGAAAGAGAGAGAGAGAGAGAGAGAGAGAGAGAGAGAGCAAGCAAGGGGGGGGGGGGTGGTTAAAAGTGAGAAAGATGTAAATAGAGACATTAAGCAAGATAGTGCGAGAGTTTTAGAAAGATTCATTTAAAAACAATGGAAGAAAGACATCAGACGAGGGAGAGTGATATAGGAGTGATATAAACAGAAAGAGGAAAATAGATTTAGCATTATGTAAAACTCCTGGTTTTATTTGCACTGAAACATTCAGAGCCTGAAATGGTAACTGCAAAGCAATGCATTTTGCATCCATTATACAAACTCAACCTACAGACTATATGGTTTATGATATGCAATGGCCCATGATCACAATGGTGGTTCAACTTAGACCGCATATTAAATGAAGACTTAATTTATGGGGCGCAAAATCATTGATTTTCATCACAGAATCACAACAGTGGGTGCAATTATGTGGACAAACTGAATACATAGTGATTCCATAGACAAAATCAATTGTATTGAATGAATGTTTCATGTTGTTTCATTTGGCATCCCATAAAATTGTTTGCGTTAAACTTCTGCACAGAATACGGGCCAATATTTAGATTATGTTTGATAATTTTTCTACAAAAGGGATAAATGTACACAAATGTCCATTTTTGAAGTGTTCTGTACATTCTCCTCTATAGCCCTATATCTGTAGTATCCATAGTACATGTACCAACACACGATGATGCTCGCATAACTAATTCGCCTCACATAAGAAGTACATGTACATTGGCAGGAAGATGCGGGTGGCATGCCACATAAAGCATTCGGTTATAAATCCATCTGGCCCTGATGGCCCTGGCCCGACCCATGAACATACGGGTTAAGGCGGATTCACACTGCATCCGACATTCCGACATACGACACGACATACGACTTTCCGACATTTGATCCGACAAGATAAAAATCGAAACAATGCAAATCCAATGTGTCCATTCACACTGAGGCAACACGACAAAAAAAGTCGTGTCCGACACATTTTGTCGTATGAAAAAATCGGATCATGTAGCGATTTTTCAAGCACGACAATCCGACATTTAGCCGGAGACCAATCACAACGGCGGATTCCTATGACGTCACTTCATAAGTTTGGCTGGTCAAAAGACTTTTCCTTCGCGGAAAATCCCTGCGATGGACCTATGTCAGTCCCATCTACTAAAATGTATGTTGGACAATGTTTCCCTACGCATCATTATCTTTATCATGTCTTGGTGAAGCATTTTGCCATTGTTTGTAAAGAAAGGTGGGAAAGAATGTGATTCCTTATTGGTGGTAAGTTAATCAATGTCTATTAATGTCAGCTAGTAGCGAGTTAATCTCGGTATTCAGTGGTAATTCAGTTTTAAAGACTCGACTCGAGACAAGTCTAATGTTTACGTTCGAGTAGGTCTACGTAGTCGTATAAGTAAACGTTAAAAAATATACAGACCCAAGGCCAAGGGTCTACATATAAAAAGTCAACGATGATTGATGGTGTATGCAACTGTTATCTACCTGCATATATGTCATCATTCTACTTGAAAGTCTTGTGAGATCTGAATCGCACTTTAACTTTGAAAGGCCTGGACATGTACATGCAACATAAATATATCTATTTTTAGAGGTCTAGACTGGTATTAAACGTTATCAGACAATTGAGTAACCTGTTTATGTTTGTACTTGGATTAGGCTCTAGTCTAGATCTACTACTAGAAAGCTGTTGCATAACCAACAGTTCAACATAAACATTCGTATTATACGCGTACTCTACTGTACGTCTATACGATACTGCAGTTGATTGTAGTGTGTTTTGTATTTACACTGTTCGAATGTCAGAGTTTTAATAGATAGATCTAGATCTAATTTATACGTTTGATCGAGGTCAACATGGCTGTTAAATGCTTTAAAATGTCATGAGATCGAAGTGAGATTTAACGACAAACCAGATACATCCAGATATACTTTATACTGCGACCAGCCCGCTCATTACGCTCCCGCTACGCGGGAGCAGTCCCGGGGCTACAGATACACCAACTCATAACAACACAGATATTTAGAGGGTCTAGGTCTATTAATTAGAGTGTAGATTTCCCAGATCCAAACAAGTTTCTTTAGCAGCTAGTCTACTACTCACGTTTTCTTTTAGATCTGGACCCGGGATCTGGACTCGACCGTACCTAGAGTAAGACCTAGAGTCATGGGTAGCCAGTAGGTCTATCTTGTTGTTATGATAAATCTAGCTAGCCGGCCGACCGGCCGGGCGTGCTCATGCGAATAGAGATCTAGGTCCACGGAGAGAATATTCGTATAGATAGATACTAGTTTTAGTAAAGAAATGAATTGACTGTTAGGTATATCTGACGTTAGTTCGTACTATAAATGTATGCAGTCTACCTCTAGGACTAGAATAGATAATTTGCTACACTCAGATTTCCTTGTTTAGTTACAATTCGTACTAGTCAGTCGTCTATCAATATTATCAAGTAGAGTCTACTTCAATAACAGCAAGTTGTCTGCTCGTCTAAGTCTACCAACATAACCAAACCTTAATTTTAGTGAGATCTGACTAACAAAAATAGAGATATGAATTGGCCTGTATTCATGGGTTTAAGTAACTTTTCTTCCGGGTTTAGAAGACTCTCAACTAAGTTTACATGAGGAGCTAATGTAGATTCACATTTGTTTGTCGGGGAATGGTGACAGTTTTCTTAACGTCAAAACTTCTTAACGTTAGTTTGTTTTCTTGCAGAGTCACTGTTGGTGGAATGATTTAGTTCGTCAGTTAAATGATAACATGTAGAATGGCTGTAGATATGCGGGATGTTCCTAAAAAGAATGTACCAATATTTAAAATTTCTTTGCATAAATTTAAATAAATTTAATATCAAGAGTAGTCCTGTTCAACTGTTCATAGTGTTTTATTTGATGCTTTTCTTGCATTTCGCAAACTGGCGTAAACATGTAGTTTTTTTGGGGGGAAAGATGCCATTTCGAGGGTGCGGGAGAAGGATGTCTGAGAAGAGGGGGAGGGGGGGGGGGGTGCCCCCCCTTCCGATGTAGCTTAGTAGGATAATGTTCCGATGTAGCTTCATAGGATAATGTTGTCTATTTGAGGAATCGTGATACCTGCAAACTATATTGTAGGCCTACATGTATACAATGTCATGTTGCTGATATGATTTATACTGCGTATGTCTGGTATAAAAAAAAACCCAAACATGCCTTAACAAAGGCATAGCGAATGAACTAGATAAAGACATAACCTACCCCTCTTATAATGGACTAAATATTGTTATGATTGCTGTAATATCGTAAATTCTTTCTCTTCACCGTTGTAAAGAAGGATTATGGTGAGTGTGATTATGCCAACTTCCCAACACGAAATATTGATGCTGTTTTTTCTCTATTTTGGATTACGTATCTGTATAAAACTTGATTGAGGCAAGAGCATGAGAATGAACAAGGAGACGTAAGAGTAGAGGGAAGGAGAAGAAAGAGAGGGAAGCGGAGGAGGAGGGAGACGGTGGAGAAGGAGGAAGACGATGATCATCTAGTTGTCTGTCGTCTTTTGTTTCTCCTCATTCACCCTTCCTTCCTCTAGTCATTCTCACTTGATTCTTTTACCTACCCCCCCCCCTTTTCTCTTTCCTTCCTTGCCGTACTGCTCCTCCTCTTCTCTATTCCTCACCATTAATCCACCCTCTTCTCCATTCCCTTGTTCCCTTTCTCCCGTTTCCTTCCCTCTCCCCCTCGTTTTATATTCCCTTCCACCTTTTTCATCTCTTCCTTTTAACTTTCTTACTCCCGTCTTCTACCGCTCCAATTTCCTCCTCCATTATTTTTCTCCCGCCTTCGCGGTAAGTTATTTCCTTCCTCCTTCTTCCTTCTTCGCCGCCCCCTCCTCCTGCCTCTCGTCCTTCTCAGATCAATATTTTTCTTGTGTTTATGCTTGGTTATTGCATAAAGAACTTGATAATTGATTGACCGACAGCAAATGTCGTGTCATCCGACTTTTTGCACGACATTTTGAAAAGTCGTTGTCAGTGTGAACTGAAATGTCGTGTCGTATGTCGTGTCGTATGTCGGAATGTCGGATGTCGGATTCAGTGTGAATCCGCCTTTCACACTCGTCCTTCCCATCCCCAAACCTTCAAGATATATATTTCTTAACGTGACACTTTCCTCCACCCCTACCCAGCTTCCTAGCCCCGGGCCTAGCCTAGACCATATGGATGCGTTATAGGACGAGATGAAGCTACATTACCTAAGCTTCCACCACATAATTGCGCCTAGATCGAAGCCAAATGCGTAGGATAGGACCACGGTGGTATACAGGGTGGTTAGCGTTAATTTGTGAGGACCGCGCCCCCACATGTATGCACACGCTATAGTGCATAGCTGAATCAGTCATTCAAAATATAAACGACAACGTACAAAGATGGAGTTAACAGTAACAGCTGCATTTGGTTTGTTGGTGATCATGATATTACAGACTGCGCCAGGTAAAGCATCAGTTATCTAGATGTTACTGACTAGATATATCATTCACTGTTCATATTGAGAGTAAGACAAATGTAGATCTAGGCCTATCGTAACAAATCAAATAACCATTCTCATTTTGCCGGTACGACTTGGAAAAGTTTTAATGACATTGATTGACTGGAAATCACACCACATGCAGTACAGACACAGAGATCATGACTCTGGGAACCTACATGTACGAGTATGATTTAACTTGCCCCGAGTCTGGATAAGTATAAGAAGATGCTTTGAGCCGTCTAACGTTAAGTTAGTCGAGATCTAACTTTTTAATGATTCGTAAGAATATACTCAAGACTAGTCTAATTTTCGATTTGAAATAGGTATAGACGGTAGACCTAAGGCAAGTTTATTGTTGGTGTGCAGCCAGTCGGCAGGCCCATGAAAATACGCTTATTTTATTTTCGCTCGGCGGTAGTCCGTGACCTTCACTTGACCTCTCGAACAGCGAAAAAGGTCTCCTTTTTAAATTGTGATATCGCCATTAATATACCATATTTTCGTACACTTTCTCTTGCAGCTGGGCCGCGGACTATAAAAGTCCCAAAGAGATTTGATTGCGATTGGCTCCTCATAAATGAAACACTTCTATCCATTGGCTAATAAATGTGCACTGGGCGTGGCCGAACCCTCCCTAAAATGTGTTGATAGAGCCCTAAGAGGATATTCTGAAATACCAATTTTGTATTCTCTTAGGCACCTCTGAAGTTGAGGACAAGGAAAAAACTTAAGGAGAGATTTCGGCATAACACCCAATATCTAGATCTAAGTTTGATCTAAATTCAAAGTCACTAACAATGAAGTGTAATTTCATAGTAGGTGCTAGGTCTAAGTGGATAGAACTAAATCTATGTGAAAATTATTTTTGATATTGCTACTTAGTCTTAATATCTAGAATGTTACTTGCTCTAGACTTAGAAAGACCTAGACTATATACTTTTTTTTTTCCTTTTCTTTTTTTATAGATTACTACTAGGTAGTAATCTTTTTAAAGTTTTTTGTATACAAGTTGACAAGTCACAATGTTTTATTTTTGTTATGTAGCCACAGGACTGAAGCTCAATGTTGGAAGTAGATGGGACGTCAATGGAACACTCACTGGTCCGCTTGTTGTGCAGGAACATGAGCTGGTAAGATGCTTCATTTGAGGACACCAAAAGCCACCGCAGACGACACAATCCGATCAATCACACAACTCTGCGGCGGTTCATAGGAACAAGTCATTGGATTTGTGCAGGAGAGTGACATTATTACACTTCTTGTTTTAGGCCCTTGCGACTGCAGAATTTTAGCAGTTATATTGTGTCATCTGCTAAGGCCTTAAGGCTCAGCCCTTAAATTGCCCTACAGGCTAAACTAATTCAAATTGAAGGAGCTATGTCATAACTGCTATTTTTTATCACTAAAAATAATAAACACATTTTGCAGGGACCCGTTTCGACAAAAAGGAGATTGCCTTGTTCGATGTTTTTTTATTCCCCATTGTAAAGATCGACCAGTCCCACTTAAACACATTGAAAGCTCCCTCCTCCCAATTTACTCTGTTGATTGCAATTATTTAACCTAGATTACTAGTGTATGTGAGTATTGAAAAAAAAACCCAGTATTTCATGGTTTTAATAAATTACACATGATCTACAGTAGATGGTAACATATTTACTGTAACATTGAAAATAGGATCATGTATTCCATCATTCTAGATCAATTATGAATTCAAATCAATCAAGAGTCTTGCACTGGAGAACAACTGAGTCATATGAACTGAGGTACACTCATAGCATAAGAAGGTCCATGAAAAGATTGTTTTATCCAAACAGATTAGGTTAAAATATGCCTCAGAAGATCACGGTTTGTAAATGAGACCAGGTTGTAAAGCTAATATTTTTTTATTTCATCATGAAGAATTTTCATCATTTGACTTCTTCCTTGAAATTTTAGCCAATGGTAATTCCCATTATGACCATGTTTATTCGTACAACAGAGTAAAAGAGGCACAGATCCATGCCCACACCAAACAAATATTTGTGAGGTTTTTTTTTTTATATTTATAGAAATATTTGTGAGTTGTTACATATGGTAAAGGTTATATTCTCTCATAGAAGTAGTTCAGCCAAAGGAGTTGAAACAATGGGAAAGATTAGGGTCCTGTTGCATAAAACTTACCATTAATGGTATCTCTTGCATCAACGGTAACTACCATGGTAACATCACTCAAGAGCCAATCAAATTCAAGGTTTCCATAGAAGTTGCCATTGATAGCAAAGTTACCATCAATGGTAAGTTTTATGCAATAGGACCCTGATGTGTTACACAAGCATACCTGGCTGATATTACATGTTTTCCTGCACCCGTAGGTCATCTACTGTGAAGTCACTTCGGACACCCCGTCCCAGTCCGGTTCAGAGACGACAGTATCCCTTGGCCACACCTTTGTCTCGTGGGGGTTTGTACCAAGCATCACTATTCAGAACAGTACCTGGTCAAGAACATTCACCTTTGGTGCAGACTCATGGGTGAGCAAAGTATCATATATTGGCTCCTGTCACTGTATGATATCTATGTAGATTGGTTCAACTGTTGACCAGGAATGATATTGAATAAGTTACCATTGACCATTGAAATGTTTTGCACTTTAGTAGAGAATATAAAAAGCATTATGAGCAATGACATCCGCGTTGAATTGTAATGCGCCTTGTTGTGTCTTTTGCTTCTTTTTTGATAAGTTTTGATAAGATGCCTTAGCCAGTCAAAATTGTACAATTTACTAAATTACTGTAAATTAATCAATATATTTTTGGATTCTCTTGTTTGGCTTTCTTCAGAATGTTGATCTAGGCCATTGGAAAATCAATCTACCAAGCAGAGAGTTCAGTCCATCTGAGTCAGGTAGGAAACATCTCGATTGTCACCACGAAAGGAATCAATATGTTTTGAATAAAATTATTTTAAAGTTTTCCTCAATTCTTAATTAATAGTCAACATTCCAACTTATGATGGTGTACATGAAGGACAATTCCGGATTTAAACTGATGAACACTTTACAGTGGAGAGCATTCCACAATGTTCAGTGGAAGACAAGAATGAACAAAAATTAATATGATACATACCTTTATGCAACATGTAAATGAAAATAAATAAATAATATTGTGCTGGGATGATTACTCTACCAGGGTATAATCATAAATCTACGATTAAATGTTCATACTTCAAACAATACTACTTTTTAAAACAATGGGACAGTTTCTTTGGCTCTGTATAGTAACTGTTCATATTGGGTTATGTGCGTATGCTACAAACATGGTATCGTTTCTTTGCTTCAGTGAACACAGATTTGTGAAAGGCAAATTTGACGAAAAAAAATGGTATTTGATACTTTAAACGCCATTGCTGCATTTTTGCATATAAATGCACACAAAACATATATAGGAGCATGTCATCTTGGGATATGTGAACATTCTCGAAACATGTATCATATCATCTCTTTGCTACAGTGAACACCGGTGAATGGTATGGCATTGTGGAGATGGATGTCAGCACAGGATTACTGAGGGAGGTTGTCAGCATTGTCGATCCACACAGAGGTCAGACAGGCTTCGACAAAAATGCCTTCTGAAATACCCCTCCCTCCCCCTCTCTGTGATTTAATGAACCTAATAATTTACTAATAACCTAATAATTTGTGTACTTCATCGTCCAATAGGACATGAGGGTAGAAGTTTTATAAAGAGTTGCTCTCACTACTTTAGCACCACAGTGCACTCTATAGAAGAGCATTTATCACATTTTGTCTACAAGCTTGCTTGGGGATCTTTTAGACTATGCCATTGTGCAGCTTATTTGTCCCTTGTCAAAGGCCAAACAGGGCACATGCATCATGTGCAGCATATTTGTGACGACCTCTATGTTTGAGATCGCTGTTGCTATAAAAAACACAAATTCTAGAGAAAAACTTCAAATTTACAATAAGTGTGTAGTAGAATTTTTCTGAGAAGAAACACTTTTTGAAAAAGTGTTTTGATTAGAAACACTGTTTTTTACAAGAGAAAAAAAATTATACAAACGCACCCTGAAATATATGATCCATCCTCATTGTCATCTCTGCAGAGCCTATACAAATCTTAAGGGAATTTCCCTTAAGTGAGCCCTCTACTGTACGCTATGCAGCAGGCAATATGACCAGACTAGTCTCCTCTCAGAGTCCTTGTTCACCCGATGTCACTGCTCTAGCCTTGATTTCACACACACAGAGCCAGGGTGAGTAGTAGGTGTTATTCTTGCAAATCTGCAAATGTCTTCTTTTTTTTCCCCTTCAGAATACACCCATTGCAGCTAGGGTAATGCATATCAATCAGTCACGGCAAAATAAGTTTTATTACTTAAAGACAGCCCGTCCCTTTTTCAGATCAACACAAAACCATCGAAACATTGGCAAAACATATAGAGAAGTGTAAGCAAGCTGCATTATACACAATTTGAAACTGAGACGTAGTGTAAAATTCAAATAATGCACGTAAACAACGTCTGATTAATAGTCTTTACCTCATGCTCTTAGCAGCTTGTGTTGAAATATCTGCTTTATTGATTAATCTGTTTATTAAATTATAAAACGCATTATGAAAAAAAAATGTTCTATAGAAGGAATCATCTCCAAAGTTTGGTAATTACTCAGAAAAGTAGGATTTCACACACGCATAATAACCACATAGATACTGTAACAGTGACTAATACTTTTTTCGTAGTACGAAAAAAGTCGGTTTGAAATTTAACAGCTTAAGTTTTTTTACATTTACAGAAAGCTTCAACATGCTATATTCTTAGAAATGGTCTTGAATCACACTTTCTTCAATTTACGATCGTGATATACGATTTCAAATTTTAAGCTTGCAAAAGGGACGAACAATCTTTAAATAAGTATTCAACATCTCAGATGATCATGAAGTAAATAGCCCCATCTGCTGACAGCACTTAGAACAGGAAAATTTTGGTCATTCAGAACACTGTGTGTAAAACCATCACTTGTACATGTATGTATGTAGTAATTGGTGATATGCCAGACATACCTCTGCATTATTCACTACTTTAAAGATGTGAGCTGCTATTGATTCTGCTGCTAGGAATGACACATTTCAGCACATTTCCCTCAGAGTTTTTCCTAACCAGGTTTGATTCTTATAAATTTCTTGTTTGTTTTATCTTTCTGCTTAATTTGCAGTACTCCACTCAGATCACTGTGTACAAAGCTATCAGCATTGTGTAGTAGCTGCATGGTGATATGTCAGAAAAACCTCTACATTATTCTCTACTTTAATGCTATAAGGTGCTATTTTTCTACTGTAAGGGATGACACTTTCAAAACTTGATAACTGTCATGTCCCTCAAACTTTCCCCAACCATGTTTGATATGAACGAACTTCTTGTTTGTTTTGTTTCTGCTTGGCTGCATGTACTCCCATCTTCCCAGGGATGCTTGTGGGGCTGTCTTTTGAGGGACTGAAGAGAGGAGCTGTCCAGTGGGTGGACCTGGCTGCCGTTCTCTGCCAAAACACAACAGATCAAGGTAGAAACAAGCCCTGCAGATACATGTAGATGTACTGATCGTTGATAACAATATTAGTGTAATGATCGATGTGTGAATGTGAAAAAAGTTAGCATAGTACGTACGGAAGATGTTGATCATCGTGGTAGTAGTATCGCTAGAGTAGTAATCTGTTTTCTCACTAGTCTTCGTCAGGCAAGACTAGCACTCGAAACGTCGCAATCTCCAGTTTGCCTTATCGTGAGACAACAGATTACTACTCTGGCGAAGTAAGCATACTTTGTTACCTGTTCTTTACTGAGCCCGCATATGTGCGCTGGCTTTCCTCTACTCAGATACTGAGCAGTGCGACTTCTGCGTAATCTGCTGCAGGTACAGACAATATACAACAGGCTATGAATAAACTTCAAATTCCTTATAGAGGCAAATTAAGCCATACCGCTTTGGTCATGCACTGCAGTTCCATGGCAAGTTTTTACATTCTAACTGCACAGACCAGGGTTCTTGCATCTGAAATTCTAACCGTGAGCAATGTGTGAAATTACATATATTTAAAATCCATTCTTTTTTACAGGGCTTTAACTTTAATTGAATGTGTTGTTTCTTGTCTTTAGTCTAAATCACTTCTGTCTCTTTCCCGCAGCAGGTCCCACACATACAGCAACAGCGCATAGAGACAGACTTTACTTACTTTACTTTAATCCAATGATGATTGTAGGACTTTGCCTGTTCATCGATCGTAGATTGAAACAGTTTCCTTGACTTATCACGTTAACATGTATGTGGGTCAGGACAGTGTGTAAAATACATACAGGCTCATAAATAAGATCATGACTATTAATCCAATATTTGTCAAGCCTATTTTTGAAGGAGTTCACAGAAGTTGCTGAGACAACACCATCAGGAAGGCTTTCCAGAAATCAACAACTCTGTTCCTGAAGAAATACTTCCTCTTGTCAAGACGAGAGTACTGCTTGTCTAGTTTCAATTTGTGACCTCTAGACGTTATGTGTGCCAGGTGACATGCAGGCATGTTCCCAAGCTAGTTCATATCATACTGTATATGATGCGCACATGAAAGACAACTTCCACTGCAGAAAAAAAAAGTGTTATGGAGATGCAAAAAAATGATGTAATATACACATGACAGTTTTAAATTGTTGCTCTTACTGTGTGTCATATTTTGTTAGCAGGTTGTAAATGTTGAAAGACTGATTGCTAAAATGATAATAGCAATTATCATGCACTGGTGGAGGCATAAAAAAACAATGAAGGAATGAGTTGGAGTTATTTTATCGAATGATGACTGTTTGACATGATTGTTCTTTAATACTTTATGTTTTGTTTTATCTGTAGGTTGTGATGTTGAAAGACTGATTGATCTGAAGTTGACATCAGAGTATCTAATTCTCTTGACACCAAATGGAATAACTTCAATCCACTTGGAAGGAGAGAGATTAAATCAGGTAATAATAGGTGCTGGAAAACATAATTTTGTTGTTAAGATATTTAGATTTATTATTCCAAGAACATTAATGCATTGCTATCAACATTTGTGTTAGAATTGTGTTTATTTTATGAAGAGTTATGTTCGAAACATTAAAAGATATTTAATGGTTTGTATTGGTCTTTGTCACTGAACTGATTTGCATATGAACTGTATAAAAAGTAGAGGTAGCACTTAAACATTGCTTATAAATGTTTATTTCAGGAACACATTACTTACCATGACATTCACCAATTTGCTGAAAGCACCCCACTTGAAGACTGTAGGCTTGCCTATACACCTACTTGCAATGCAGAGAGCCTACTGGGTAAGTTTATCACGTTTATCCCCTCTTGTGTTGACCAGTCAAAATGCTCCTTTCTTGGATTTGTAAGTGCAAGTGCTCCATGTAAGTTCATATAAATCTGTCAAAAGCCATAGGCTTGATTTGTGTGACTGCGATGATGATTGATATCTAAATCAATCAAAATGTGGAGATTTGTTGTGAGGAACATTTTGTTCAAATCGATCATACAAAGGAGTAAAAAGTTACAAGTGTTTGAAGAAAAACATCATAACTCCGAAATTGATCTTTTAAATTACCTTTGAAACAGCTTTGATAACATTTCAATTCCAATTCAGTCCAATTCTTTATTCATTTAACAAACACAATGAACAAATTTTTCATGAACAATGAATACAAGGTATCACCAGGAAGCCAATGGCTTGTGAGATGTGTTATTGGAGTAGCTTTTACAGGGCTCGCTCAAATGGTGGCCTATAAGGGCCAATGGCCACTTGAAACTGCATTGGGCCACCGGAAAGTCTCAAATCTGTGGCTGGCTGATTGTGCACAGTCTGGGCCACTTGAAAATCCACTTGGATTTCAGGCTCAAGGCTGGCCACCTTGAAAAAAGGTTAAGGGCAAATAAGAGTAAAAACTGTGATGCATTTGTATGTTAATGTGTCAGTGTATTTGTGTAGTGTATATTCTTTTGAAGATACAATGTGTTTTGAATGAACAATGAACGTTCACAACTTCACGCATCGCTGTATCAACATCAACAACAAACTCATTTCATGTGCAAATCAAACGGAAACCACCAATGTTTGAAACATCATTTTTTACATTGCTCCATATTCAGAGGGTTTCCGTATTCTATGATGGCGTAACTATTACAAACGATACATGATTGAAAAGATAGTCAAGCTGTATATGATACCACATTTTTGTACGATAATGAAGCAACTAAAGATATGACCCCTCAAACCTGAGTTGCAGAACTTTTTTTAGAGGGTTATTATTGGGGTGAGTGTTGGGAAATGGCTAGGGGTGTAGCTTTTTATAACATATTCACAACTTTCCCCAGATATGCGGGGTAACAAGTTATGACATTTACCTCTATCTAGTGATTCAGTTTCAATTGATGGAATGCACTCTGAATCTATTAGTTGTTGTTTCTCAAACAAACCTTGGACAAGCTTTGGGGGTTGCTAGTACTGTAGTACATGTAGTAACATATTTCGTTGATATGTTTTATTTACATTGAATTTATATTTATGTTAGTTCTGTATTGTAATTTTGTTTAAAGCTCTTTTAAGGGTTACAGCTCACAAGCATTGCTTCTTTTGGGTACAAACCACAACATATTTTCATCATCTGTAATAGCATTTTTACTATTTTGTATGTGCACTCTTTATTTTTCATTGACAAATGGTTGAAAACACATACACTTGAAATGAACTTTCATTGAGCCGCTGGTGTATTTTTTCACCATTTGGATATCACAACAGATGTTTTTTTAAAGCTATCTTGAATTTAAAACTTCCATATTGCAGCATCTTGGCTGCCATACAAAGGGTTAACTAAAGAATTAAATTTGGAAATAGATTCCACATTGAATTTAAATGACTTCTTAATGTACCACTGTTGGATTATTTCACCATTGGATATCACAACAGAGGTTTGGTAAAGCTTTCTTGAATTTAAAACTCCCATTTTGCAGCATAATTGAAAGTGCTCATACATTGTACATGCACATTGGTGTTTTATTACCATCATTTTACTGGATCCAATATAAATAATGAGTAGAAACTAGTTGAGGCCATGGACCTGAGATGAAATGTGAAACTTGTGATATGGTTCCTGATGGAGTCAGGGGTGAATGGTGCAGGTAATAACCTTAGGGTCAGTGACCTACGGAATATCAAATAAACTATAAATGCCCTCATAAATCATTAGAAAATCATTGTAGGCTACTGGGTTGAATTAAAGTGCTCACACACTTCATACTTTTGAGAAATTGAAGAACAAAGTTTGATCAGATGAGATGGACATGATTGCATGATAAAGACATAAAATTGTCTAAGATGTAAATTCTGAGTCTATTTTCTTCAAATATATCATATGAAATGTCTAGAGCTTTTCAGATCGACCCCTTCCACTCCTCCCCCACATTTTTGTTGACCCTGATTGTGTTTCTCTGCATGGTGATCACACATTAACGTTAGGATTAGCCTGACTTCCAGACGGTTGTACATTTCTAATCCTGCCTGAAAGATAACGTCTACCCCATTTACACATACAAGTGAGGCCGGCCTGAACGTACACTTCAGCTCAAAGGAATTGGCATAGGGAAAGGGAAAAGAAGGAAAGGGAAGGACCCAGTTTTAAACCGCGGTATATTTTTGTCCAGTTCAGCATGAAACAGGATACTTTAGCCTAAAAAGCATCGTGTTTCATGCTGAACTGGACAAAATATACCGCGGTTTAAAATTGTGGCTCCTTTCCTTTCTTTCCTTTCCCTTTCCCTATGCCAATTCCTTTGAGCTGTAGTGTACGTGTAAATACACAAAGTGGACTGAGGACACGTGATCATTGGCTGGCATAATGTATCCGAACGAAGTAAGTGGCGAAAAACTGCGTCAATAAATCAGTGTCATTGTCGTCGTCCATTTCGCCCAATGAGCTCATTTATTCCATCAAACTTCATAGCTACAGAACAGGAAAACAGAACTGAACAGCGCTAAATGAATATCATATCTAAAGACTGCGTGAAAATCATTGTTTAAATAAAGAGTGCCCCAACGTCAAACTCATGAAAGTCTCTCAGCAGACTGGCCTGGCCCTGTCGCTGTATGTGTAAATGGGGGGTTGTCAGGCTGGCCTTTCTGCTATGTGTAAATGGGGTCTAAAACTCAGTACACTTATCACTTTAGAAGTCTATAATTCATGGAAAAGGATTAGTCTACTGCCAGACCCCTTTATTGAATAGTTTGGATACCCACCAGCTTGGAAATCAGGCTACTCTGTAATCTACATATCATAGCACTATTTAAATGAATTAAATAAAGCCATTCAAATATGATGCAATTTTAATTTTGTCTTAGCTTAATGAGTGAGATTAATGGTGACACCATTTGGAGACATGTTTAAATTTAGCTGAAGACTTTATTCCGCCATTTTGTTTGGTTGCAGTGAACTCTCTATGTGATTTTTTTTAATATCACATCTGATTGGTACTGGTCAGTTAGTCTTTGGTCAAGGAACATGTATAAGTATATTTCAACTATCACCACAGGAAGAATGACATTATGCATTTTGAAATCTGTCAGTGCAAAAATGTGCCTTTTAAACTTTAAACCTGGGTGATGTTTCATGCTACATGTAGCTTGCGCTCTGGAAAAGAGCAAGTTTATTTGACAAGCATGTTATTGGTGAATTATGAGGGTCACATTTTATCACCCATTTTCCAAACAAGGTCTGCAGCAAAAGGCATTACTCATCTCATAAACCACTCCACTTTGGAGAGAAATTTGCTGCAAAGGTGATGGAAAGGTGAGCATTTGTTTCGGGCTTGTTTCAATTAAGGGGAATGGATCCCTGATGCTCAGTTGAATTTCAGAACAAATTGTTGAAAAATCAAAGAATATCCATGATTATAATGATGTTGGGAATTGTTGAAATTTGATTAATCCTGGTTAACTTTCATGGGCAACTTTATTGGACCACACTGACGAACTGCGCAAACTTTGCAATGTTCTTGTGGACCATGTAATACATAGAAATAGACGATGCTCAGACCATCACTTGTCTTCTTTGACTTTAGGGTAGTAATTAGAGATTTTTTAACACCATTAGCCTTCATGTGATTACATTTTCTCAAACATTTTCAAATTACAAATGTATTGTTGGATTCATATGTCTACTTTTATTCAAAACTTTCATTCCACTTTAGAATGAATCATTACACAAGTAAAATTATTGTGCAGAGCTGGTTGTGGAGTACATAATGGCAGTGAGGCCTTCATAGAAAAGAAAGGTTGAAAGACTGCATCACCTTGATTGAACTTTGCCTTCACAAACAACAGAAAAATACATATACAAAATTACTGACAGTCTGATGATTAGAGACAATGTTAGATCTTTTTTAGTAGTATGAATAATGCAAATCAGGTTTCGTGGTGGCCAGGAATTAAACAGGAACCTTGTACACCACAAATATGTCATGCCTATTCTTTAACGAGTTAAAGAGAAAAGAAAATGAGATTTATGATCAAATAAGTTTATTTGAAATATGAGCAAATAAAGCAGACAAGTTCTGTAAAAGTTTGGGAGGCTTAAAGTTTGATGACATTGGA